>JAPYZD010001237.1:0-26707 GCA_030522725.1 Ichneumoninae sp. B BG-2022a | reverse complement strand
CAGTACTCGAAGTATTTAGTACTTATGGTACCGCGTACTTAAAGTATTGGATACGTACGATACTACGTATCAAGTACTTTAAGTACTTTTTGCCCAGCTTTCGTCGTTTTACGATTTCTCACTGCCGATCAAAAGACACGATATTCAGGGTTACATATTTGTTGCAGATAACGTCGCCCTGGGCATATATTTTCATCGCCGTGCACCACAACGTCTCGGAGACTCAAGAGCCGGACGCGCCGTGGCAACCCCAGAAGTACGTTACCGGATGGAAAGATGCCTGCGCAGTTTTCTTCTACTTCCTCATCACCATTGTTATGCATGCGGTCATTCAGGAATATATCCTCGATGTAAGAGCCCAAACTTTTTGTTTCTGCGGTTGTTCGTAGGCTGTTAAAACGTTGCTTGATATGAGAATTTTGTACTTGCAGAAACTGTCGAGACGTCTTCACTTGAGCAAGATCAAGCTCTCCAAGTTCAATGAATCCAGTCAGCTGATTGCATTCTTTGTACTTTCGGCATTCTGGGGTATCGATATTATACTCAGGTAAGGTCTACTTTTATCAAATGATCTGGGGACAACGTATATAACGTAATTATATGACACTTGATTTTATTCCAGGGACAACTTCCTCACCAATATTCCGTCGCTGTGGGAAACTTATCCGGGAACTATGTCGTTTTCTCTGAAACTGTTCTTCATCGGCCAACTGGCCTATTGGCTCCATTGCTATCCCGAACTCTACTTCCAGCGTGTCAAGAAAGAGGAGATGGCTCCGAGAATTGTTCACGCTACAATTGGCCTCTTCTTCACTGCGGCTGCTTATCTACTCAAGTATGCTATCACAATCATCACATATTACATTCCTATATTTTATTTTATTTATTTTATTTATTTTATTTATTTTATTTATTTTATTTTTATTTATTTTATTTATTTTATTTATTTTATTTATTTTATTTATTTTATTTATTTTATTTATTTTATTTATTTTATTTATTTTATTTATTTACGGGACAAACGCTTTTACATTTACAGTTTTTACAATTCAGATAAAATTTCACAGATGTAGCTTGTAGCAAGTGTAACAGTATATAACATGAAGATTCATTATTATTCATCATTTTACAGTATTTCGTTTTTTCATAAACTGTTGCGAGATCACAATATGACTAGAATGACATTCGTATCTTAGAACTCGTATTCCAAGTTGCCCGTTTATTGATAAAAAAATAAACACATATTACATGGTTCAAAATCTTTACTTATTTATTGACTGCACAAGTCATGCTCAAGATACTGTACAGATTACAATATTCACGGCTAGCAAAATTAAAGATGTGGTTTCTCTTTCAGCTTCCAGCACGTCGGCATTGTTCTACTGGTCCTCCACTACATCGGAGAAGCCCTGCAGCACAGTGCACGTGTCATCCACTTCGTTAATCAGAAGGAACAAACTTCCAAACGTGAGTTTCGTGTCCTATCGATAATTCTTCGACTCTCTCTCATTGATTTAAAGTAATAATCACGTGTCTGGATTTTTTTCTCAACAGCCGTCTTCCTCGTTGCCAATATCGCGTTCATCGCCGTTCGTATCGCGACTATCGCAATCTCCGCGCTCGTCTTCTTCTACGGTCTCGGTCAGGTCGACGAATCTCTCGACTACGCTACCGGTAGTTTCAACATTCCAGCCGTCCGTTACTCCGCACTCGGCGTCATCGCCGCCTTCCAAGCCTACCTGCTCTACGTGTTCACGCAGCGTCAATTGAAACGCGCTCGGGAGAACAACGCTCCGGTTATCTCGAAGGTAAAGCCAAAGCAGCAGCGACCGAAGAAGAAGGAAGGCAAGAAGGCTACCCAATCCGAGGACGACGAGCTGCCGGAAGTCGACCAGGCGACGAAGAAGAATCTTCGCTCCCGGACATCCGTCAAAGCAAAATAGAAGCCCCGCGTCCATTTTTTTAGCGTTAAGCGTTCGTCAAGGCTGATCATTCCGTGGCCTTCGAGTCATAGGATATTTTAACTGAAGCTGCAGAGCGACGATCTTTGCGCACCGCGCAAAAGAATAACTCAAATATCGGAACATATATCGAGAGCTGCTAGTTAAAGAAACACCATACAAACGTAACATTTTTTTTATTTTTCATCAGTTTCACAAGCTCATCCACATACCCAAAATTTTATAAAGCTAAAACGTCCAGTCGTATGCCAAGTACGCCAATAAACATAGGTAGACGGAGTTTTTCTAACGTGTAAATATGCCGAGAGGATTGAGAGAGATCATAGATAGTTGTTACATTATTTTAATGACTATGAAGTAGCGTACAATACGATAAAACAGAGTATAATCCTATACAAATCGAATATATTATATAGATGGCCTATATTATTCACGGGTGTGGGATGACGGCGAAATTGTTTGCCCGTTCGTTAGTTGTCGATCAGATTCGTAAAAAAAGAATGGATAATAAATTATTCGAAACTTTTAATGTCTGTGTTACGTCCTGCCCCTCGGATAACGCTACTTTATTGATCAGAAATAATTTAATTTTCATAAATTAATATTTTCTCACGAATCCCATCTCCGCTAAATTATATTTTATTTCAACTTCTTCGTCGTAACAGTCCGACTAGTTGCATCGACGTCGTTCCCGGCACTTTTTTTTGGGTCGCAATTGCCAAGACGCAACAATCGGATAACACTATTTTATTGATCAGAAACAATTTAATTTTCATAAATTAATATTTTCTCACGAATCTCATCTCCGCTAAATTTAGAATTAAAATGTGTTGTTTCAACTTCTTCGTCGTAACAGTCCGACTAGTTGCATCGACGTCCTTTCCGGAACTTTTTTTTGGGTCGTATTTGCCAAGACGCAACAATCGCGGATAACGCTATTTTATTGATCAGGAATAATTTAATTTTCATAAATTAATATTTTCTCACGAATCTCATCTCCGCTAAATTTAGAATTAAAATGTTTTATTTAAACTTCTTCGGCGTAACAGTCCGGCTAGCTGAATCGACGTCCTTTCCGGCATTTTTTTTTTGGGTCGCAATTGCCAAGACGCTTCGCTGCGGGATAATCGTATGCTAATTCGCGCCGTGTCGCCCGTCGATATTTATCAGGCAGGGGTGTCCGTCGATAGTCTCCGAGGAGTATCCGCCGATGATAACATTACCCGGCCCTCCCTCGAGGCTCGAGCCCTGTCGTATCCGGAGCCGGCTGGTGACTACAAAATCGATATTTGCCTGGACCGCGCTATTACACGAGCCCTTGCTGCAGTATTATATTTAGATGGGCCCTTGCCTAGCCACCTGGATCCGGAGACAACCGTGAACACAGCGCCGTTTGCTGTCTACCGACTCTCGGGAATAATATTCATCCGGTACACAATAATACGGCAACGTCGGAAACCTCAACGTCCCTCGAATCTCGCAGATTTCCCACGCTCCACATTGTTCCGTATCGTGTACTTGAACCAGTAACGAATTCCCGGCATCGCTGAGCTATTTATCCTCCCCGTCGTACTGTGCGAAGCTTCGAGCGCTTCACCGACTCACCATCGAGAGCGTATCTCGAGATTTAATAATATCCGTTTTACTTCTTCGGAGTTTCTCGATACAATCTTTCCTCCCGCAATGAAATATGCGGGGCGGTCCGTTTAAGGTAAAGGGACGGTGAAACGCTCGTCTCTTCCCCGTATTTGTGGAGAGTCGATTAACGCTCCTTGAAATCACGTGAAATGACGACTTTTGCCGAAAGTAGGTCAGACCATTTATTTTTTGTTACTCGTCTTTTTAAGGTCGTATCAGAATCGGGTTCTTTCCGCTAATCACCAATCTTCTACTCAATAAAACTCCGTCTTAATATTTAATGAGGGAAACTGGGACAGTGGAAAAGGAAATTGTTTTTCGTGATTGAATGTTCGGATAAATATTGTGGAGGTTCGTAAAATGAGCGCAACTTTAGAACGAAAAGAAACTTTTTTTGTCACTCGTCATTTTAATATCCTATCAGAATCCGGTTCTTCCCGATAATCACCAATCTACTCAATAAACCTCCGTCTTAATATTTAATGAGGAAAACTCGGGCAATATAAAAGAAAATTGTTTTTCGCGATTTAATATTCAGATAATAAGTCTATGAAGAAGAGAAATAATGTAAAATAATGAATAATAATGAATTTTTATATATTAGACACTGCTATAGATGCGACAAGCTATATTCGTAAAATTTTATCTGCACTGAAAAAACTGTAAATTTAAAAGGGTTCGTTCGGTAAATAAATAAATAAATAAATAAATAAATAAATATTATGAAGGACGCGACGCGAAATGACGGTGCTGGAGATTCGCAAAATAAGCGCAAAATTAGAACGACAAGAAACTATGTATAGGTGCTTTTTTAATTTTAATCCGTAACATGCCGTGACCTCGTAAACTCATTGCGCGTAGTGGAATATGTATTAAAACATATATATTTGACGGATTGCCGGGAAAGTACTGAGATACGCTTTTGCCATTTCATTCGTCACAATTTTCTGCATTGCTCGTTCTTCACTGAGCATCTGCAAGCTCGGCAGTCTCCGTTCGAGCGTCAGGAAACGGAAAGAATAGGAGAGTGAGGACGGGGCTGGAGACCGGGGGCTTCGATATCGGAGAGGCGGGAAGATGCGGCCGGCAGGGCTGCGGTCAGACTGGGTCAGTAGTTTACAGTCGAGTCGTCCAGCCGTTACCAGCGAATATGGACCATCGCGTACTTACGTACGTGACTAATGGATGTAGAAAGTTTCTAAAACTATGTTATCTCGTTCGATTATTAAATACAGTTAGTTAGAAATTTTTCGAACGGTTAGGGGAGAGCCGGGCCAAAATGAACCCCGAGGCAAAACGGATCGGTATGCTCAATTTGGAACGAAACTTAATTTTTTGGGTACCCCGACAAATTTCTAAAAATAGTAGGTTTTGCTCCATGGTTGCATGTTTCCCGCTCCGCCCCTTCCAGTCAGCTAAACCCAAGCATTTTCCGCTGCCTTAATTCCTATTATTATTGAATTTTCCATAAACTTATCGATGAATTTAATTACTTACGAAGTCAGATCAAAGTTCGCAAAACTGGGAAAGCATTTTTTTCCTTCTGAACGGCCCACGAATAAATAATAAATGGATCGGTATGCTCAATTTGGGACGAAGCTTAACATTTTTTATGTTACGCTAAAAATAGCTAAATATAGTAGGTTTTGATCCATGGTTGCGTGTTTTCCCCCACCCCTCTTATGGTCAGCTAAACTCGAGCATTTTCCACTGCCTTAATTTCTATTATTATTGAATTGTCGATAAACTTGTCTCTGAATTAAATTGCTTACGAAGTCGGAGCAAAGTTCGCAAAACAGGGAAAGCTTTTTTCCTTCCGAATGGCCGACGGATAAATGATAAATTGTTCGGTATGCTCAATTTGGGACGAAAATCAAATTTTTTTGTGTCCCGTGAAAAATGGCTAAAAGTAGTAGGTTTTGCTAGAGCAAAACCTACAATTTTTTAAGGGTGCGGGAAACACGCAACCATGGATGGTTGCGTGTTTCCCCCACCCCCTTCCGGTCAGCTAAACTCGAGCATTTTCCACTGCCTTAATTCCTATCAGGGGAGAGCGGGGCAAAATGGGGCAACGGGGCAAAACGGGGTTTTTCGGCAAAACTAAATTTTCCAATCATTTTTGGATCGGACAAGGTGCCAAAACTGGGCAGACAAGCCTGATGTATCCGATAGGGCGAATTCGGACATCCAAAAATTATTGGAAAATGACGTTTTGCCGAAAAACTCCGTGTTGCCCGTTGCCCGATTTTGCCCCGCTTTACCCTATTATTGAATTGTCGATAAACTTATCGCTGCATTAAATTGCTTACGAAGCCCGATTAAAGTTCGCAAAACTGCGAAGATTTTTTTTTCCTTCCCAAAGGCCCACGGATAAATGCGCCTGAAACGAGGAGACTTTGGTCCGAACTCATTAAGCTCAATCATGATAATTGGATCTGACAGGCTGAATGAGGATTAAAGAAACGTAAAAAAAATCTTTTCTTTCGTTCTATATAACGTGTATAAAAGTCATTTCCCCATTCTCGGCTGCGTGCCGGGGCTTTCCCGTGTACACGTAGAGTACGTTCTTATCCGTCGCAACCTGACGGCCACGATGTGCCATGATGTATTGATTGGAAGCTGGGCTACAGGTGGCTTTCTGGCGCAGGCGCTTTTCCACCCCCGAGGATATGAATAAGCTCTCTCGCACTCTTCGCCCCCCCCCCCCCTCTTCGCGCCGGCTTTTATCTCTCCGACTCTCTCGCCCGGTCTCTCTTATTAAAAACCCCCCATGAGGCCGAGCATTCGTCGTTACCCATTTCCGAGCTGTAAGGAGAAGTGAACTCGACAACCCAGAAGCTTCCAAACCTCTCTGCATCGCCCTGACCCGCGATCGTAATCACATTACAAAATTATTTTTTTTATTTTTTTTTATGGTCTGAATTATTGAAAAAGGAAACAAACAAATATGCTAATCGGTACGTACAGAAACATCGATCAATCGCAATTTAACTCCAAGTGAACGCATCGTTTCGCCATTTTTAATAATAATAAAAATAATAATACACTGTAAAAAAAAATGGAAATTTAATGAACGGGAAAGTTTTTGTGCTAAAATTGGCCCATTAATTTTTATGTAAAATTAGGATGAGAAATTAATACACTTTTTCATAAAAATTAAAGTAAATTATTTTTATGTATTTCTGATGTTTTTAATACACCGAACATTAATTTCTCATCACAATTGGACGTGAAATTTAATATACCAGTTTTAGCATAAAAAGTTCCAGTCCGGCACATTAAATTTCATACGATTTTTTTACAGTGTAATATTAACAATAATATTTTCATTTTTCGATTGTACTTCGTTGCAGCTTTTAAATACTATTGCAATAATAATATTTTCCGTATCACTCTTTTCACTTATTCAGCTGATCCTATCGCCTTTACTCCCCCTCTCAATTTTCGGTAGCAGGTGATGGTGGTTGCGGACTCTCTCGTAAGCTTCCGACGTAATTTCCGAAGAGTTTGGTCTGTGTTCGAAATCGTGAAAAATGTACGAGCTAAAAGGCTATTGTAACTTTATAAACGGGAAACTGGGGTTTTTCGTTCGCCCGGCCTCGCTCCGCGAATACAGGGTACAACGGGGGCAAAATGGACAGTGGGGCAAAACGGAACAGCGTTTGCCCCACCGTAAATTTCCCAATAATTTTTCAATGTCCCATTTTGTCCCAAAACGATAAATCCGGATTTTCAACCCCGTTTTTCCATCCAAAAGTTATTGGAAAATTGCGTTTTGTCTCGTTATCCCGTTTTGCCCCGCTGTGCCATTTTGCCCCGCTCTCTTGCCTTTCGCCTCTACTTGCCTCCACACTTCGACAGCCCTCACCGCATATACAAAATGCATACAGGCGATAAATGCGAAGCAAAGTTTAAACACGGAACACCTCGATCCACCTTCGGTAACGAGTCCGACGGTGTTCGGGGCGCGCGCTTCGATTATTATTCGAACATACTGTGTACAGAGGATCCTTACTTCGAGGCCCGAATTACCGCTCGCTCCCCGATCGACGCCTCGGCCCGATCATGGCCCAGAGATTTATGCAAAGCTCCGTTGTTCCAACGAGGATTTTCAATTTGGCCGCGAACCAGCCACACTGCTGTCATGAATATTTGCATGCAAATGGATTTACGAGACTGCCTGCCTTTCTCTATCTACCCTTCGTACTTCACCCGTTCGCGTTCTCGCTCTCGCGCTCTACGTCGATATCGTACAACGTGTGTACGTGTATTTCAATTTGCGAACGAATTTCTTCACGTAAATATCCAAAGCTGCGTTGCTGAAAGCTGCGTTTAGGGAATCCCCGATACCCCTCGCAGATTCTGCGACCATCAAAACCGCCGAGAACGAGTCGTTTTCGGACAAACGTCCGGTAAAACGACACTGAGAAAAACTTACATAGTAGGGTAGAGCGGGGCAAAATGGGGCAACGGGGCAAAACGGGGTTTTTGGGCAAAAAGCAATTTTCCAATAATTTTTGGATGCCCGAATTCGCCCTATCGGATACATTAATCAATTGAGTATATAGGGTAAAAGTGGTGAATATGGCCCACCTCGATTAACAGGTAAATCAATGATATATGGACCGGGCCATATTCCCCACTTTTACCCTACTATCACAAACTATATAGACGTCGCTGCTAAAATGAATGCCCCTGGTAAAACGACACTGAGAAAAACTTACATAGTAAATAGTTCCTAGGGGGGACGTCTAGATTTTACAATTACGACAATGACCAAAAATTGGAGTTGTAACTATAATTATAGTTTAATCAATTGAGTATATAGGGTAAAAGTGGTTAATATGGCCCACCTCGATTAACAGGTAAATCAATGATATATGGACCGGACCATATTCCGCACTTTTACCCTACTATCACAAACTATCTATATAGACGTCGCTGCTAAAATGAATGCCCCTGGTAAAACGACACTGAGAAAAACTTACATAGTAAATAGTTCCTAGGGGGGACGTCTACATTTTACAGTTACGACAATGACCAAAAATTATAGTTGTAACTATAATTATAGTTTAATCAATTGAGTATATAGGGTAAAAGTGGTGAATATGGCCCGCCTCGATTAACACGTACATCAATGATATATGGACTGGTCCATATTCCCCACTTTTACCCTACTATCACAAAATATCTATTGTGACGTAATTTCCTAGATCTCAATGTGTGACGTGACGTGATTTTTTGATCAACGTCACATTATATAGACGTCCCTGCTGGGAACTATTCGTTACTGTAGGAAATACCATGCTTTTTCTCAGTGAACTGTTGAAACGACTTCATCGGCGTCCGTGCGAGGCACGTACGAGCAGCGTCCAGTCAGAGCTTTCAGTCAGGTCGTTTTACATTTTATGACTGGACAAACTGCCGCGGAAACGACCGTTCAAAACACCTTTCAGTCCGGGGTTTTGAACAGTCGTTTCTGCGGTAGTTTATTCGCTCATTCATTGTAAAACCACCTGACTGAAAAAGCCTTCCCTGGAAGCTGCTCGTGTGCGGCTCGTACGGACACGGATAAAGTCGTTGTGACAGTCGTTTTCGCGGACGTATTTTTGTCCGAAAACGACCGGTCGTCTACTCGGGCGTTTTGAAGGTACACTGAGAAAAACTTACATAGTAAATAGTTCCCAGGGGGGACGTCTACATTTTACTCTTACGACAATGACCAAAAATTGTAGTTGTAACTATAATTATAGTTTAATCAATTGAGTTTATACTATCACAAACTATCTATATATCATAAACTATCTATATATCACAAACTATCTACATATCATAAACTATCTATATATCACAAACTATCTACATATCATAAACTATCTATATATAGGGGAGACCGGGGCAAAATGGGGCAGTGGGGCAAAACGGGGAAGACGAACGCGATATCGATACGGGGCAAAATGGGGTACCCCAAAATTATCGCTGTCAGGACTGTCTCGCTGTTAGAACTGTCTAGCTGTCAGAACTGTCACGCTGTCATCACTGTCTCGCTGTCATAACTGTCTTGTTATCAGGACTTTTTGTATCTAGCTGACAAAAGTTGCCGCGAGTCAACTCGAAGGGTACCCCATTTTGCCCCAGATGGTTTTTTTTTAAACATCCTTCTAAAACGGGTGCCAATACAATTTTTGTGTGACAAGCAATGGATCTATGGTATCGGTATCGTTGTAGCAGCTTTACTCCTTAGCTTCCCCATTTTGCCCCGGCCCCCCACTAACTATTTATATATCACAAACTATCTACACAGCCGTCTCCTCTGGGAACTATTCGTTATAAGCAGGAAATACCATCCTTTTTCTCAGTGTAGTTTGGTGGTGGTTTTTCAAGTCGCGGAACTAGCCAGGGACGTTCGTGATTGAATATTCTCGTCCGCTTCGGTAACAGCGTGACGCGACGCTTCGGGGCATGTGATTAGGTAATGACGAAATTCGATGAAGATCGTTATCCGGGCTGCGAGAGTCGATCGGTTACCGACTGAGTCCGGCACGGGCGGGCGGTAAATGTTTTCACATCGCCTTAACGCCCACTCGTCCCAATCTACCACGCTCAATTAAAGTGCTCGTGTGCTGCACGTGCTGGTCCTGCTGCACCCGTCGGCAGACAACTTCCTGTGGGCGTTGCGGTTACTTCGCTGGTAGAGTTGCAAGTGTACAACGGATGCAAGGGATGTAATACCAAAGTGATTCGACGTCTAAGAATCAAAGGGACGCGGAAAAAGAGATGCTTGGATTAAGGTAGGGGAGAGTGGGGCAAAATGGAAAGTGGGGCAAAACGGGACAGTGAGGGTAAAACTCAATTTTCCGATAATGTTTGGATTACCCATTTTGTCCTAACGATACATCCGGATTTTCAAATGCCCCTCAAGATATGTGCATGACATCAGATTTTATCATTGGCAAGTGTCCATTAATGCATAGCTTTAAGAACAACAGATTGTTCGTTTGTATAATTTTATTTTCCAAGTGAACTTTTCTGAGAAAAGTTTGCTTGAGGCAAAACACAGCCGTTATAACTGGACATAATTTAGTCTCATGCAGATATCTTCAAGGCCATATTTTCAACCCCGTTGTGCCCCACGGACCACCATCGGAACCATCCAAAAGTTATTGGAAAATTGCGTTTTTTGTAATTATCCTGTTTTGCCCCCTGTGCCATTTTACCCCGCTTTCCCCTGTCGAGTTTCAAAAACGATTTCGAACACTTCCCGATGGGATAACAATTTGAAAAAAAATTAAGTATATGGGAGGTGCTGCGAAGATTGTGTTTTTGTGAAATAATCATTCCAATTTGTTATCAACGAATTGAAGATAAAAATCGTTATTCAACAAGTTATCTGGCAACTTAACTGTTTTCCTTTATAAAAATGATTCGTTTATTTTTCTGAAAACATATGAATTTTTTCAGAATTTTTTGTAATCTTTGAAAATTGTGTTCTTTCACAGTTTGAAAATTTGTTCACAGAAAAACGTGATTTTCAAAGATTCAACCAATTTATTTTAGTGTATGTTAGGAATGTGTGGACTACCTGCATTTCACCTAGAAAAGTCTTATTTAACTTACTTTCGCGCACGGTAACTCGAGCCCAGAGTCAAGGTCGTCGGGAACATCTCCCCCGCTCCTCCGGCACGCGTCGGCAAAATGATATTCTCGCAAATCGTTTTCATATTGAATAGGAATAATGTAAGAGCACTCGGGTTTTCGAGTTTGCCGCGGAATATTTCGAATTTTTTTGAGGATTCTGCACATTGTTCTCGTCGTTATTACGTGCCCGCCTGTCGTCGCTCGGCGATATCGCTATATCCGGCAATCTTCTCTCTTCTCTTGGAATCCAGAAGAATGTCTTTGTTGAGAAAAACGCAGAAGCAGATTGATAAGAAAAAAGGGGGAGATCCGAATTGGCCGCACATTGGCTCACTTCTCCTTACGTATCCTGGAGTTACCGAGTTCTTTTTTTTCTACCAATAATACGACGACGATAAAAGTAAAACAAGATCATCAAAACAAATTTCTTTGATCATATATTTCAATTAATGTTTTCTGAAAACATTTTTTTTCTGTATGTTCTCGTCAAAGAAAAAAAATATGAATTTTGTGACGTTACGTCCGGTTTGAAAATATAGTCTTTGGAGCGAATGTGACGTATTTCAAGTAAGACCTCGCTTTCGACCGAAAAATTAGATCTTCAAACCGGATGTGTCGTCACTTTAGGTACGACGTCGCTTCCAATCGAAAAATGAGATTTTCAAGACGGAAGCGACATCACTTCCTGTATGACGTCACCTCCGGTAGAAAATTGAGATTTTTCAAACCCACTTCCGGTCGAAAGTTTTGATTTTCAAAATGAAAGTGACGTCTTTCCAGTATAACCCTATTTCCGGTAAAAATTGAGATCTTTTAATCGGAAGTGACGTCTTTCTGGTATGACGTCATTTCCGGTAGAAAATTAAGATTTTTTAACCGGAAGGGACGTCTTTCCGTATAACCCCACTTCCGGTAGAAAATTGAGATTTTTGAACCGAAAGTGACGTCTTTCCGGTATAACCCCACTTCCGGTAGAAAATTGAGATTTTTGAATCGTAAGTGACGTATTTGCCAATGACATCGTGAGTCTCCATCAGCGCTCTAAGTATGCGTCGCCGCATACCTGTCACCTAATACTCAAGACTACGTACCACCGGTTCATCGCTTGCTCATTCCTCTTCCTCCCACTCTCTCTTTCACCCCAATTTGCATCCGCCACTCTCCAAGCTCGCGCCTCGTTCCCGCATTTTTCCAGCCTCCCAAAGACCAACACTCCCCCTCTCTCCCCTCAATGCCAAAGCCGGTCCCGGAAGATGATGAAGAATAAGCGAAAAGAGTGCCGCATTCTCTGCATCCTCGAGCTCGTAATTCATCCCTCAAAGATGCTTTCTTTTTTCCTCCGGTAAGTATTATAATACCTTACAGTACGCGATACACAATGTACGACCGTATTGTGCGCTTCTAACGCCGGACGTACATTAATAAAGAAGAAATAATTTCTTCGGGATCTCCGGGCGACATCCGGCGAAGGGGATGACCCCCCCTCCCCCCCTCGCCCTCCCCCCTCCAGCCACCTCGTCAAGCGGGATGAGATAGGAGAGAGATCTACGAGTTTATCCACGTCCACCGTCATGCCGAAACAAGTATTTACTTTTCTTCATCCTTCCTTTAGATTATCCTCATCGGAGGGTTGCGCACCGGGGGAAAGCGTTCCTCGAAAAGCCTCAACGTCGACCCACGTTCCCGCGCGTATATCCACGCTGGAACTGTGCCGAGAGACACGCACATAGATAGAGCGCACACACATACGGAAACCTGCACACACGGCGAGGCGGATGAAAACGGCGCAACAGGGGTTGTGCGGTACCGGGAGTGGTATGGACCGGGGATAGTCACCGTGGCAGAGGCGCCTGCGTCCAGACGCCCCTCTACCAGCTAACGCGCGATCTCTCGGTAGCATTTCACGAGGCCACGGATTCTGCCGAGAACGAACCAGTCCTGCCGCATCGCCAAAACGCGCCACACAATCGTGAGTAATTCACATTCATTCACTGATACTTTAGCGCATTAGGAGGAAACACTAGGGATTCGCTCCGGTTTATCGCATATTTATAGGTAATATTAGTCGATATAGATTCGATATTGAAAATGTGAGAAAGGAAACATGTTATGGTATTTTGGTTTTTTTTTTTTTTTTTTTTTTTTTGGTCGAGTCTCGTTAATTTTAGGGGCTCGTTTATTTATGCTCGATCTGATCAATTCGGTTGTCTTTATGTTTAGCTGATCGGCGTAAAGTTGTATAGTTGTGAAATGTTTCATATCATCTGACGGTACTCGTTTAAGTATGTAGGAATATTGCATAGAAACTGAGGGTACTTAATTAAATACCCTCAGTTAAGTCAGTTAAATAATTCACATTCATTTACTAATACTTAAGCGCATTAGGAAAAAACGGTAGCAATGGAAAACTAGAGATTCACTCCGGTTTATCGCATATTTATACATAATATGAGTGGATATAGATTCAATATTGAAAATGTGAGAAAGTAAACATGTTTCGGCATTTTGGGTTTTTTTTTTTTTGAGGGTTGAGTCACCTGAACTATAGAGGCTCGTTTATTTATGCTTGATCTGATCAATTCGGTTATCTTTATGTTTAGCTGATCGGCGTAAAGTTGTATGGTATATTGTGAAATGTTTCATAGAAACTGACGGTACTTGTTTAAGTGCTGTCAGTTAAGTCATTTAAATAATCCACATTCATTCACTAATACTTTAGCGCATTAGGAAAAAAAGGTAGCATTGGAAAACTAGAAATTCACTCCGGTTTATCGCATATTTATACATAATATTAGTCGATATAGATTGAATATTGAAAATATGAGAAAGGAAACATGTTTCGTCATTTTGGTTTTTTTTTGGTCGGTCGAGTCTCCTGAACTATAGAGGCTCATTTATTTATGCACGATCTGATTAATCGCTAGTCTTTATATTTATCTGGTCGGCATAAAGTTGTATGGGCACGAAATGGTGCACAGAAACTGATGGTACTTATTTAAATATGTAGAAATATTGCACAGAAATTGACGGCACTTATTTAAGTAAGCAGAAATATTGCATAGAAACTGACGGCACTTATTTAAGTAAGCAGAAATATTGCATAGAAACTGATGGTACTTATTTCAGAATGCAGAAATATTGCATAGAAACTGACGGCACTTATTTACGTAAGCAGAAATATTGCATAGAAACTGATGGTACTTATTTCAGTATGCAGAAATATTGCATACAAACTGACGGTACATATTTAAGTAAGCAGACATATTGCATAGAAACTGATGGTACTTATTTACGTATGCAGAAATATTGCATAGAAACTGACGGTACTTATTTAAGTGAAGTAACTGACATACTTCTTTACATCGAACCTGACGTGACTTATTTAAGTGAAGTAACGGACGTACATCTTTACACAGAACCTGACGTGACTTACTTAAGTGAAGTAACTGACGTATATCTTTACATAGAACCTGACATTACTTATTTAAGTACCGTCAGTTTCTACGCAATATTTCGCGACGATAGACCTTTACGACGGGCAGATAAATATAAAGCGTAGCGTTTGATGAGATCGAACGTAAATAAATGGGCCTCTATAGTCCAGGAAAGATGTTTTTCTTTCACATTTTAGATATCGAATCTATGTCGACTAATATCATGTATTCTCGATACAGTTCACCGGGGAATGGTCCTAATTAACCGGGCTCAGGGGTTGAACATTTTGCAGAACCATGTGTCGAAGATCGCTGAGAGGGAAATAATACGAATCGGTCGGTTCATGGCTGTTGAAGCGTCGATGATTCACGAAAGCTCGACCGTGGAGCAGTTTCAGGCAATGGCATCGTTACATCGATGTGGGAATTTCATGACTATGGGTCATTCGTTATCGGGACGTAGGATAATTAATGTCGCGACCAGAAGCAACCCGTTTAGTACGAAAGATATAACTGTATTGCGCGCGTTCGTTCATCGGCTCGTATACCTGTATAAGTATATACGCATATATACATATATATATATGAATCGCAGCACATGACTTTAGTGGCTCATACAACGTAATTCGCGGATAATTGAAGCAACTCGTAGGGTATAATCACTGTCGGCTTGGCGAAGCCAGTGGATGAATAATTGAGCGAGCAGAAAAAAAATGTCGGAACGCGCTTGCATGCTTAATCGCAATCCTTATAAATGGCTAATTGAAATCAGCGTAGTCGAGCTCTCGCGACCGATATAAGAATAAAGAGGGAACGCAGGATAGGTTTTTTGTTTTTTACCGTCCGGTCTTTCCGCGCCGCCCCCGACATTTCCGTTCTGCTCGAAAGAATCTACTCTCGCCTAGAGAGTTAGAGATCCGAAGAGTTGTCAAGTTCTCGAAGAAATTCCCGCGGCATTGGGGCCGAGGAATGAAGGGGTTGAATGGCTTAATCCCAATGCCATAGTTGCACGGTGTCACGCCTCGTCACGTTCCGTTTATCGCCTCGGTCCTCGGTGACAGATACTCAATTCACCGAAGCGTTAACCGAATGATCCTGATGGTCCGTCCCCGGAGAGCATAAAACATTGTTCGAGTGTGGCGGAGAGCGGGGCGAAATGGGACAATGGGGCAAAACGGGACAGCGTGTGCAAAACTCAATTTTCTTATAATTTTTGATGCCCCATTTTGTCCCAACGATACATCCTGATTTTCAAGACCGTTTTGCCCCACTCACCATCACCACCACCATACAAAAGTTATTGGAAAATTGCGGTTTGTCCATGTTATCCCGTTTTGCCCCATGGTTCCATTTTTGGATGCCCCATTTTGTCCCAACGATACATCCTGATTTTCAAGACCATTTTGCCCCACTCACCATCACCACCACCATACAAAAGTTATTGGAAAATTGTGGTGTGTCCATGTTATCCCGTTTTGCCCCACGGTTCCATTTTGCCCCGCTCTCACCTACCGTACACCAGAAAAGTAATTTATTTGACGGCCGTCTTTTGTCTGACTAATTAAGTAAAATAAGTAATTCAGTTGATAATAAAATTTTGCTTAACTTCAGTAACTCACGGTTAAACTTTCGCGATTGGTACGGAAACTCTTCGCCTCACACTCTCTCGTGTATTCCGATTCGGAGTAAAAAAGTCATTCGATATAACTTATACTCCGCATCTGCTCGATTATGCGAGATCGAACGAGTCGGGTTCCGATAAGCCGTCCACAGCGTGTTGCAAGATGAGTTTGAAACAAAAAATCGACTGACTATAAAAAAAAGAAAATGTACCACGCAAGAAGTTCCTAATTGGGAAATATCCTGAAAATTTATCACGGAAATTTTATTTTTTTACATCGAGATGAAAATAGCGGCACCGACACGAAGATATTAAATTCCAATGTGTCGGTCATTCAAGTTTCATTGCATCGTACGAAAATTTTTAAGGTAGTCCAAGCGGTACAAATCTGGTCAAACGTGAGTTTCAGGAAAAAATTCAAACATTTCTCGATGAAATAAAAATTTGAAAAAAATCAACCGTATTGGAGGTGCTGCAAATACTGTTTTTAAGTGAAGAATTATTCCAACTTATTAAGAGTAATTCCAAAATGTTATTGACAAATGAACGATGAAAATAATGTTTCAACAAATTATCCGGCAACTTAACTGATTTTTTTAATAAAAATGATTCGTTTATTTTTCTGAATACGTATGAATTTTTTCAGAATTTTTTGTAATCTTTGAAAATTCAAGCTGTGAAAAACGCAATTTTCAAAGATTACAAAAAATTCTGAAAAAATTCATACGTGGTCAGAAAAATAAACGAATTATTTTTATGAAGGAAAATAGTTAAGTTGCTGGGTAATTTGTTGAATAATGATTTTTATCTCCAATTTGGTAATATCAAATTGGATTTGTTATTTCACAAAAATAATCTTTGAAGCACCTCCCACATACTTGATTTTTTTCAGATTTTTATCTCATCGAGAAGTATTCGAAATTTCCTCTAAAACTTACGTTTGCTGTGACTCTACAGCTCGGACTACCTTAAGGGAAAGTGAAACAGCTGTGCGTGAGAGAGACATAGTTGCAATTTTCAAATTAACATTATTCGATGGTGCTAATTTTTTTAAGAAAAAAAAATGAATTCAGCTCGGATGCGAAATTACCGTGCGCACATTGAGAAAAAAAATTAAATACTAAAAGCAACAATACACCGAAAAAAAGGTTTGGTAATATCAAACTAAGCTCCAGTTGCGGGTGGCGAAAGAAATATTTGGTCGATTGAACAACATGTTTGTTAAATCCAAGTAACTATTTGTTAAGGCAACTAAATATTCGGACAAACTACCAAATATTCGTTCAATCAACTAAATATTTCTTTCAATCGACCAAATATTTCTTTCAATCGACCAAATATTTCTTTCAATCGACCAAATATTTCTTTCAATCGACCAAATATTTCTTTCTTCACCCGCAACCGCAGCTTTGTTTGATATTACCAAACCTTTTTTTCGGTGTACTTTTCATTACCAACCACGATATTTCACTTCCCCTTAACTCGCCGTTGACCGTCATCCCAGATTACTATCTACAGAACGATGATATACGCCGTGTGGCATACACACGGGATCTTTGTCAGCGGAGTTTCGGTGCTTCCGTCAACAGCGACTATCTAATCGCGGCCACATAGCCTCGATATGGAATTTATGTGGTACCGGTAAATTCTGTCTCGATCAGGCACGGAGCTCGCGCTCTGCATGAACGAAATATCTACATACGCATACTCGCATCCGCACGTACGTCTTTGCCGGGGTCTCCGCCGGGAGTTCCGTTCGCAAATGCCTGACGGCAAAATACGTGCATCCGTGAACTATTTGCGCTTCCAACGCGAGTGATACATTTCTCGAGACGCGTTCGATCGATCCTCCGATTACAATATTACCCTCGCGATGTAACTTCACAAATTGGCAAAGTGTCGCGTCGGGCACGAACTCGCAATAGGTGTACCTGTGCCCGGATTCTCGGAATCGATTTTTTAGCGCCGAACCCCGCTCTCCTCGTCCTTCTTTATCTGTACAGTATCGAGGCCTCCTCGATATTTTTATTTCTCTCCAGCTCCCCCCCCGCTTCCCCCCCCCCTTTCCAGGCTCCCTTTTGCCCGTCTCCGACGTCCCCGTCGAAGAAAGCTCGCGCTACCCCAGAGCTTTCCCCAACAATGCTCCAGCACCCGCTCTCTCATGTACAATCGATTTTTATCGAAATGTAATTCTCGACCCGCTTCCCATCAATCTCGGATCATTGAACTTTTCTGCCGAACGCGAATCTTCTTTCGAATCGCACCCGGAAAAAATTTGTTTGACGTCCACCGTTTATTAAGATTAAGTAAAATATTTATTTGATTTAAATCAAATTCGAATTCCATATCGAATTCCGATTGGATTTATTTAAATAAATATTTATTTCGTTTAAGTAACTAATTACTTAATTTAAATAAATAATTATTTAAATTGAATAAATATTTTACTTAATCTTAATAAACTGTGGCCGTCAAATAATTTTATTTTTCTGGGTGCGTTATTACTCCGCAAGGTAGGCGGCGAGTTTGCAAAATCGAATTGCGTACTACGGAATATTTTTTGGGACATTTTTTTTCATCCTTTTTTTACGCTTCTCATCACAAACCGTAATGGCAGTTTGGAGTATCGTTTAATTCCAATTCGGATATAAAATTGTTTCGTTATTAATCAATGTCCGTCTCTTACAATTGCCCCCCTCCTAAAAGTTGAGTCGCTTCGCTCATTACTCAAACAGGTATTTTTGTGATATCCTGAGAGAAGGATCTAGCAAATATGACTATCCCTTAAGAGATATTACCATAGCGCGTAGTAGTAGGAAACTGGGGCACCTATGATAGGAAGTACTGGATTTATAAGAATTTTTAGATAGATATTATGGTAAAAGTCTTGGATAATATAAGACTTTTTGCCATAGGTGACGCTCTGGCACCCTACTACACCCAGAATGAAATGATATTGCTGACATATATCACTTTGCAAATATCACATTACACTGCGGTGATTGGGTTAGAACTGTAGAACCGTATAATTAAATTCGTTTCTTAAACTCTATTTGCAATTGGGAGTTTTTAAATTTTAGTAACATTTTTTTTCATCCTTTTTAAAGTATAATAAATAGTATAACCAACACGTAAAAACACTAAGATTATAAATGAATAAAAACTAATAATAATTTTTAAAAGCACGAATAAACACCTTATATATATATATAACAAATTAGCATAGACGCAGCTCGACACGTATTCGAGGTTACTACACGTTGAATGAACTGAGAAACTACTGCAACTCAACCCGTCGATTGTTGCGCCAAACCGACTCTGATTCCAACCTTCTGGAGCTTTTTGGTTGATACCTCAGAATCAACCGTAATACCAACAATTATGTGTCGGATTGAAAGTTGGTTTACACTTGGACTTTCCCAAAACAACCCAATTTCCAACTTTATGTCGAGAGTTTTAAGAAAATCAACCGTAAACCAACTTCCAATATCCAACATATATAACGGTTGGTATTACGGTTGGTATTTGGATATCGTCGAAAAATCGACGTCTTCAAGTTTGGAATGAGAGTTGGTTTGGTGCACTAATCGACCGGTTGGTTTTCAAGTTGGTTTCATATTGGTCAGAATGGGAGGGTCAATGTAAATCACAATCGGCATACGGGTTTTTCCGTCATTTCATCGGGAAGCAGAAATATCGATTTTGGAAAAACAACGAAATTGTTGTTCTCCATAAGCTCATTGGTTATGCAGAGACACAACAACTTCTGCGCGACTAGAGTATTCACGGTTCATAATGTTAGCGGGACTTGAATAGATGCAGTTCCGCGAATATTAAATTCATCATAAATGGATCAATCATTATGCAGTCAGACAAACATTAAATTCCCGCAAAATAGATCAGAGCCGCGCAGAATACCTTCGGCATTGAATAGTAAACTCACGGAAAATGTCATAATTGTCGTGCATTATCTCGAGTGTTTTTATTCCGCGCGAGTTCGAAGTATCGGCCACTTACCATTAAAACATTATTCGAGCTGCCGGGCACTCTATCATTCCACCGTTCTATCGGTGCATGTACAGAGGAGTATTTTTCCACTGCGCAGTAAAAAAGTTTTGCACCTTTAATAAACTTTTTTGTACATAAACGTCCACAGTGGTTTTATCGTTAATTTTACAAAAAATATTTGTAAACTTAACAACCATTTTTGCACAATTCGCAACATTTTTTGGGGTAAAATTAAGAAGAAAAAAATGGTAGAGGTTTGCGGACAAGAAACGTCTGTACCTTTAGGGTGTTTCAAAAAAAGGAATTGTTTTTTAAATTTTCCTTCCACTTTTTTAAAGTGCAGATTTTTATCTGAAATTGAACCTCACGAAAGGTACACACGTACACACACGTCTACTATTTTTTCTTCTTAATTTTGCTCGAAAAAATGTTATGCACTTTCGAAAATGGTTGTTCATTTTACAAACATTTTTTGTAAAATTACCGATAAAACCACTGTACTTTAAAAGGGTGGGAGGAATAAATAAAAATATGTACTTTTTGAGAAACACCCTAGTGTACCCATTGTACACTGAGAAAAAAAACATAGTAAAAGTAACAATACTGACTTTATACCATAAAAAATAGTTCCCAGGGGGAACGTTTACATTTTATATTAACGACAGTGACAAAAAGTCATGGTCGCAACAATAATTATAATGTAACCATTTGAACACATACTGTCAAAAACGATCTATATAGACGTTCCCCCTCGGAACTATTGGCATAGTAGGAAATACTACCCTTTTTCTCAGTGCACCGTGTAACAATCGCCGTCACATGAGAATCATATTGTAAGCCTCAGAATTATATATGACCGCGAATCTTATCGGTAATGTAAAACCGATTAATTGATTGGTGAAAGGCGACGGAGCGTCGATAAGCGATCGAACGAGAGTATGATTCGAAGAGTCGAACAGGTGGGCAAGGTCGGTGCCTTTACGCCATTTATAAAATAAATTAATTATAAAAGCGACATTCGGTAGAAGCTGAGAATTAATATTGTAATACTACCAAAAAGTAATCTAGCAAACCAGCATTATAAAGTGTATAATAAATAAATTTAATAGGTTATCGACCGAAAATTGCACAGTCTAAAAGTTTTACAGTTTCTTTTCATCCCAACGCGACCTCGTGCCAACGGTTAGTTATTAGGGGAGAGCGGGGCAAAATGGGGCAACGGGGCAAAACGTCATTTTACAATAATTCCAATCAGGCTTTTCTGCCCAGTTTTACCAACTTGTCCGATCGAAAAATGATCGGAAAATTTAGTTTTGCCCAAAAACCCCGTTTTGTCCCGTTGCCCCATTTTGCCCCGCTCTCCCCTACATCCTGACAAATCCTAATAAACAATTAAACCATCTTACAATATGTTACCTCTCGAGCAGCGTACGCTCGAGTGTTTATCTCGTACATTCTATCCTCGGTGTATTCTTCGCAATTTGGATAACTCTCTCGTCGCTCGTCTGAGAAACTGAAAATTCACCGTTAAATTCCGTCCGGCTGCAGTATCATCCGCGTCTCAGTCAAATGTCGTTTTCTTCGTCCCGCTTGTCGGAAGTTTTCTTGTCGGCGGGCTTAGGAATCCGATAAGCGGAGTGAGAACGGCAGCGGGGAGAGGGTTGAAACTTGTTCTCCGCTATTCACTCGGTTGAAGCTCGCTTTTGAATACGAGCTATATTTTCCGACACTCGAAATCCAGGGCGTCGTGAAAGCCGCGCTGCTCGTTCTGGAACACACGACGGGTCTCGTCGCTGTTGCCACCGCTGGCCGTCAAGGGGAAAAACGATTGCGGCAGTGGACGCTCCATTTAGCCCCGGTGTACGTCGAGCCATATTCCATCGTCGAGTGCCTACCGCTCTCTCGTGGTACATTCGATGAGAGAAGACTTTTTTTTGAACGGCCGCTACTTTGAAAAAAATCCCTATCGACGTCGCCTATCGGGCCCTCGCCAATTCGCTTTCACAGCTTTTCCCCGCTGCAATTTTTATATCGCCTTTCGTAGGTCCTACACTCTCATTCAATTTTACGAATGGCTAAATATAACGGGCGTCGTAAAACTCGATATGGCAGCTTCAAAACGCGGATACGGGAAGCGGTAACCGCGTAGAACAAGCCACGGAAATGAACGCAGCCGCGCACGCGCGCACGGATTGTTACGCACTCCGATGTTATCTCTATATTCAATCTGATAGTCCGGGCATTATGGATTAATGCAGTATTTCGTCGCGATAGCAAATAATGGAGTTACGGCGCGCGGTTTTCGATCTCCCATTTCTACTCCTCTTGTCGGATGGATTAATCATTTCCGGTGACTAATTACAATTCGGTAATTGGGGGAGAGGGGGGGGGAGACTTTGAATCATGAAAAATCTCTGGGCTTAGATTATGATCCGGCGCGATCGAGTTAGGGAGACAGAATCAATGTCATACTGTGCACTGAGAAAAAGGATAGTATTTCTTACTATAACGAATAGTTCCCAGGTGGAACGTCCATATAGATAGTTTTTTATAGTATATGTTCAATAGGTTAAAGTATAATTATGGTTGCAACAATGATTTTTGTGACTATCGTAACTACAAAATATAGATGTTCGACTTGAGAACTATTTTTGATGGTAAAAAGTCAGTATTGTTGCTTTTAGTATGTAATTTTTTCTCAGTGTAACGACCCAGCGAATAAATAACGCGCGTATTTGGTTGTGGGGCGGATATTATTAATAATGATAAAAAAATGATAACTAACGGAGTTACGTGGCGCGGTTTTCGATCCCCCACTCCAATTTCTCTTGTCGGCTGAATTAATCATTTCCGGCGACTAATTACAATTCGTTAAATGGAGGGGAGATCTTAAATGATAAAAAAGGCGTTCCCGAAAAATGTTTGGGTTTACATTACGATCCAGCGGAATCGAGTTAGAGACACAGAATAAATGTCGTACTGTACACTGAGAAAAAGGATAGTATTTCCTATACTATAACGAATAGTTTTCAGGTGGAACGTCTACATAGATAGTTTCTGATAGTACATATTTAATTGGTTAAACTATAATTATGGTTACAACGATGATTTTTGTCATTGTCGTAACTACAAAATATAGACGTTCCCCTTAGAAACTATTTTTTATGGTATTGTTGCTTTTACTATGTAATTTTTTCTCAGTGCAGCGACCGAGCGAATGAATAAATTTTGGGGCGAATATTATTAATAATGATAAACGTTAATTATCCCGATTACGCAATGTCACACGTCTCTTCGCTTTGAAGGTCTCGTCCAGACTCTCTGACATGACGATCGATCTTTTATCGATTGTCCGTTCGTTCGTCTATTGTCAACCCTAACTAATATCGTGTGTATTAACAAATAGACCGATACATATTTGTAAAAATACTTATACATTTTTTGGGATTTCCGCTGCTTCTGAGATTATCCTGAAAGGAATATGACGAGGCCGATTTAAATATGTTTTCGGTACAACGCTGCGCTTGGAGCTCGCACGCTTCGCATCCCCGTTCGGGCATTCATCCTCGTCGTAATTTTGCATGCAGTCCCATTCATATTTCGCATTAATTCAGTCGTGCGCCATCCCCCGAGCTCGCGGCGTTTCCCACTATCGTGTCACTTTTTTCCGTTGCTCCAATAAAAAATATATCTATACAAATATAATAATAACCGAGCCAGAGCTGCCTCGGGAGGCGCGATTATTGGATAGTTTTGCGCCCGAGGCGCTTTTTGTCGATACATTTATTCGCCTTCTCGATGCTGCGAAGTTAAAAGCCGCGTGTACCAATATTCATCATTGCAGAAATTTCGCAGCTGCAAACACATCGATGAAATCGCGGTATTCGTTTCACAAATCGATGTTAACTCGCGTCCGTTAAATTATGCAAAATGCTAGAGAAGTAAACAAATTTTTTTTTAATTTGTATTTTTTCGACTGGAAAAAAAGAAATTAACGTCACACTGATCACGCACTAAATACCGATAATGTAAAATAATAATAACATCGAAAAGAAAATCACAGTTGGTATAGGGTAGAGCAGGGCAAAATGGGACAGCGGGGCAAAACGGGATATTGAGCAAAACGCAAGTTTCCAATCATTTGTGGATGTCCCATTTTGCCCTGTTGATACATCCGAATTGTCTGTCCCATTTTGCTCACCGTCCCAACTTGGCCCGCTCTTCCCTATAGTGTTGACAGCCGATTCATAGCGAAACGGAAAATGCTCGGGAGATCGTGCATTCACGGAGAAAAAAGTTCTGTTTCTCTAACAAAATGTAGATCGTTAATAATGTTTCTCTAGCAAAATATTTGCTGCCACAGCAAAATATTTCCTGCCGCAGCAAAATATTGCCTGCCGCAGCAAAATATTTCCTGCCGCAGCAAAACATTTCCTGCCGCAGTAAAATATTTGTTGCCGCAACAAAATATTTACTGCCGCAACAAAATATTTCCTGCCACATCAAAATATTTTGTTGTTAAGCACATAAATGAGCTATGGTAAGAAAATTCTTGTTTTTAGAACAATTTTTTTTCTCCGTGTTGATTCACTGTGAAACGCATAACTCCCATCTTTTTGTTGGCCCCAGCGGGCAGTCGGAAGTTAAAAAAAGTGATGGATTTACTCCACTCCGAGTGTAGTTAGAGGGTGGTTTTTTCCGTTTTTATTATCCTCACTGAAATTTATACACCGAAGGTCGAAGAAAAAGATCACTCGTTCTTCCAGGTAACGAGATCACTTTTCCTTCCTTGGCCCAAGGGCCGGAACGACGTAACAGCGAAGTGTTCGTTTCTTATCAATCTCGCCTTCTTTCGTCGATTCTTCCAATTAGAAAAAACTTGCCCCGGGAATTGGAGTCGATTACAAGACGGTCGACGATTTCTCGTTCAATCAAAGAAATTTTTTTTTCCTCCCCGCCACTTTCGCATTAGGGTAGTTCGTTTCGCGAATACAAACACGAATCGTCGCACGACTCTCGTACAAATTCACTGGAAGATTCGGACAAAAGCCCGCAGCTCGCCGGTTAAGGACAACAATAAGAGAAAATTGCAAGTACTTCTTGATGGTGTAAAAATCTGAAAAAAATCATGTATACTAAAGGTACTGAGAAGATTCATTTTGCATTATTATAATTGCAAAATGTTATTAACAAATTCATCAAAAAATGTATTGGTTAACAAATTACCCGGCAACGAAACTTTTTTTTATTAAAATGATTTGTTTATTTTTCTGAATACGGTGAATTTGTTCAGATTTTTAAGTAATGGTTGATTTTTGTTCTATAAAAAAAATAAAGAATCAACGATTACTTAAAAATCTGAAAAAATGCATACATATTCAGAAAAATAAACGAATCATTTTCATTAAAAAAAAAAGTTTCGTTGCCGGGTAATTTGTTAAACAATTAATTTTTTGATGAATTTGTTAATAACATATTGCAATTATTATTATGCTAAATTAATCTTCTCAGTACCTTTAGTATACATGATTTTTTTCAGATTTTTACACCATCAAGAAGTACCTGCAATTTTCTCTTATTGTTGTCGAACTTAAGCGAAGTCAGCGCGCAGCGAGACTCCCTCCTTAATTAACTAAAACAACCGTGCGTGTAACACACAATTTTATTTTTCGTTACGCACGCATTTATTTAGTTTCCTTGCTCTTTCGCACGCGGCACTCCGTCGAGACAATCTGGCGCATCAACTTAATGTATGCGAGGTCACGAATTCCACTCCGGTAAAATATCGTACACGCGAGCCCGAGTAAGCAACGTAGTGTCATGCCAGCTGCAAATCTGCTTCACGCACGGACCACCGGGGAGTACAAAAATTTATCTGTTTGCTCATGGAAATTCTGTCATGTACCAGAATAAAAAAAAACATTGTTTAAAACAGAAAAATCTCGCACGCGTTTCACCCAGCGGCTTTCGACAGAGCGACGATACTAAATGCTTTTGTGTCTCAACATACTCATCGATATTCATCCGACTCTCATTGACGTGCCTTGTTTTCGCATCGCCACCGAATCGTTTTCAATTTTATTGATATCGATGGAAATTTATTCAGCTACATGAATATTTTTTTTCACCGATGAACGAGTAACTGGGTTGGATAAACGACGCATTGTTTTACGGTAAAGGTACCAATGATCGGATGGTTAAGAGCAGCCTAAGATTTCAGCAGTTATTAATTTATCAAGAACATTTGTTTTTCTTGAAATAACCGAAACCAATGTCAAGCTGATAGTTTCTAGTTTCCAAAAGTCACTGGTTAATTATAAAAGGATAAATATTTTTTTAATTACGGAAGAAAGTATCAAGCGAGCCCAAATGTACCGATCTTCGGACGCGGTTTTTCGGCACGTCCC
>JAPYZD010001236.1:0-44546 GCA_030522725.1 Ichneumoninae sp. B BG-2022a | reverse complement strand
CGAGGTGAAAAAAAAAAAAAAAAACTAAAAAAAAGAGACTAAAAAGAGCGTTTCGTCGAGCGCCACTGCCCACCGGCTCTATACGTTGCGTACGCCGAGCGAGGGTGGGATAGAACGTTAAAACAACAACGTACTCGACTCGACTATGCTACGAAAATTAACGTAGCACGTGCCCCGCCAGATCCGGATATTGTAAATCAATTTCCACTTCGACTCGAATAAACAAAAATTAATCGAACCCCTATCGATACAACTGCGGGGAGGATGGCTTCCGTACTCGGGTCTATAGCTCCGGGATTATAAAGCGCGAGGCCGCATGCACCGTGAGAGGGAGCTGGTAAAATGTGCGTCGAGTATTCACCGTTGTTGAAATTCCCGAATCTCCCGACCCCTTCGCCGAGGGGTCCACCGAGTTTATGGAAGCCGAGACATCCTTCGGCCAGCATCCGTGCCGACGAGCAAAACAACGTCGGGACGATGGAATTAATTAGGAGCAGCCGGCACACCTTCGACCACGAACGCCAGGGTAATTTTGATGCGGAGTTAGAGAGAGGCCTCGGCGCCCAGTATCCGAGAGCCCTATCCGCCGGACAGTGTCCACCGGTGGTTGGTATCCGGCTCTAGTGCCCGACCAGATGTTGCCACGGGCGCGTGACGTCACTGGTCAACCCATCCCTCTGCGGACGGAGCCCTCGCGCCATCCCCGCCCTCGGATGACACGATATGCGGCGACGATTCTGATTAATCGCCGTCAGCAAGCCGGCGCCAAAACCAGTCGGCGAAGCCTCGTCGCTCCGGAGCGTATCACCTGTGGGCACGGAGCAAAGACATAAAAAAATTCTTTCCTCATGCGCTCCTTTTGCGAAGAAAAATCTTTAGATTTTATTCCTCGAAAGGTGAGGCATGAGTCTGCGATATTTTACTTTCATCGATACTTACGCGACCCGTCTGCGCTGTTGGCAATATTTTTTATCACTCCGCGTTACCGAGTTCGTACTGCTCGATTGAGACGAGTGTAAAGAACTCAAAACGCGAGGCTCCCGTGAATGGAAGGTGACTCGAAGAGTCGCCGGAATGGTAATTTCGATATTTGGCGATTCTTGTTTGGTTTCGATGAGGCGAATCGGGTACGAACATCGGTAAATATTACGTCGTTCGCGGGAACAGAAAATGTTCGGAGCGTCGCTGAAGCCCGGGTAAAAAGACCTCACGGGCCAGCGCCAAGCTTCTTAAAGATCAGAGTCGTAAGAGTAATTAAAAAACATTGCAGTAAAAAAAAAGCAATCAAAAAAATTGCAATAAAAAAAAATGCAGTTTATAAAAATTGAGAGAAGTTTTTAAAAAATGTACCGAAGTACAGGCTTAAGGCCGATATATAAGTTTTGATTTTACTAATATCTGCAATGACCCCCCGTAATCTACTTGACTCCTGAGTCACGAGAGACAACGATCGTCGATAAAAAAAATTTATCGACGACAGTCATCGATCGTATCGACTTACAACCTTTGCTCCTTTTGGCCTGTGCACTTGAAAGGAGCATCGGAAGTGTCCGTTTTACGGGACGACTCACTCATATGTTGCTATTCTGGGGATGGTGAATAGTTTGTTGGCCAATCCGGTCCTCATGTCTTCCTTCAGTGGATAATCTTGACGATGTGGATGAGGTCGTGATGAACCTGGCACTAGGGACACGAAAAGCACAAAAAGCACTATTAATGACCTTAAATGCACTATCAATTCACCACTCGCGTAATCCAAGTGTGGGGGGTCGGCACCCAAGAAGAGAAGAGGAAATCCCTTGGCGTGTATCCTCGCATCCGGTCCAGAAGTTGAAGAAAATGCAGACGAATTTTCTGTACTCTGCTGATGGCCTATAGACGGATTAGGCATCCGTTTTCCCGCACTCCTGGGTCCAAGCGAGCCCACCATCACTTACGACTGCCAACTCGAGAAATTTGCTTTTGGTTTTGGCTCGTGACGTCCGACTGCGTGGACTCCGCGAGCAAGCCTCATCGCGAACGAAGGTGATTTCACCTGTACGTAAAAAGAAAAACCAAAGCTCCAACTTTTCTCTTTTTTCATCGAGAGATATTCGCGAAAGATTAAAAAGTCAAGTCAATTCACGGATAATTTTTATTTTTAAAAGGAACATTTTTTTTTTAAATCGAAATCAAAAAGTAAACTCGACGGTAATAAAAGTCCATCCGAGTAGCTCAGTGCGCAAGAAAATTGTATTGCTAGACTCTTCGCTAAGCATCGTCGGTAGTGGAGAAAGAAAAAACTAGAAGAGTAGCAAAAGCAACAAAGCATACTGCACCGATGTACAAAAGATGCGGGGAGACTTGTTCGTAAAAAAAACGTCGCTCTGATTTTGTTTTTAGTCTCGCGATATACGCGTCTGGCTTTAGGAAGAGCTCAATTCGCCGATACTTTTTATTGTTGGCAGAAAAAAAAGAAATTCAAAATCAAAGGATAATTTTGCCAAGAATAAAAAAGTCCTTCCGACTTACAAGCTCAGTACGCGAGAACATTTTATTAGTAGGTTCCTCGAATATGTGTGTTGAATATCATTGGTAGTGAAGAGAAAAAATATAGAAGAGTTGCAAAACAAAGTATACTGCCGCAACGTACCGGAGTTGAGGGGAGAGGGCTTGGTTCCGAGAAATATTCAGCCGTTAGGCCTTTCGACGAATATCGTCGGTAGTGGGGGAAAATACTGAGGCCCGATTGGTTGGACAGCTAAAAATGGCGGCATGGCCACAGCGGCAAGCAAGGCCCCTACGGGGAGCTCAATTCTCGGAAGCTTTCGACGGTTGGGACTCGCCACAAGCGGAGAATTGGGAGAGGGAAGTAGGAGAGAGGGGGGGGAGGGAGGGAGAATTGCATTTTGTCGATATTTGACGCCTCCGTTTCTTGACAGGGCACAGATTTCGTAGCTCATATTCATAAAAAAAACATGTTATTCATTTTATTCATACTTACCCAATCGATCAGTTTCTCATGTTATATGAAAACCGATCGTGAGACGTACATTGTCTTTCGCCAAACATGGCTGACACACGACACTGGACGCCGCGGCAACCATGATTGCTGGACAGGAATACAAAAATTATCGATGCATTTTTTTTACCTCATTGATACATCATTCGCCATCAAAATAAATAATGTAGAGTACGTGGGAGGCATTGGAGTGGTCTTCGTCCTCGGCAGGCCCGCTGGAACGAACTGGTCACTGAATACGGATCAAAACAGAAAGCGCACCGGCAGCAGGTCCGACACCTTCGAAAGCGCCGACGCGACTGACGAAAAACCGTTGAGATCTGGACTTCCTAGTCATAATGGGTGTTAAATGTGCAACTATTTTTCATTAGTCGATGCTTTCAGGATTCGGTGTTGTCGTCGATGGACTTAATTAATCGTATTCTTAATTGTTTATACCTAAAATTACCGAGGGGAAACTTAATTACGAAGATTTTATGAAAATTCGCAACTTATTGACTCACGTTGTGAGGAGAAAAAAAATGGTGGACGGGTAGAGTCCCAAAATCCCCCCACCCCTTTGTTAAGAAAATCAACAATAATCCCCACAAATATGCTTACAGCGGATTTATTCTCGCAATTCAAGTTATGATAGTCTGTTAAGTTTTACATACTTTTCAGGCGCGATTTCGATCGCAGATTGCTCAGATTACCCAAAATATATGAAAGTTTCGGCAAGGTCCTTCAGATCGGCCAATCGTATTTTCTTGATTTTTTCGGCATTATTGGCGACATTTACATTGTATCACGCTGTGCGAGACGTTCGCTCGACCGAAATATACCCGGGCTACAATGTATTACAATGTATTACCTTCGGACAGTCCGACAAAAGCTTTTTTCTCAAGTACTCTCGAGTCGCTACCTTGGCTTCGATCTCGGGTTCCATATTTCATTTGTCTCGTATTTTACTCTGTACCCATTTTTTGCGGCCAAAGGATCGTTTTACATGGCTGGACGACGATACCCAAAGTTACAATTCGGGGAAAATACGTTCCTGGCAACAGAAATGGATTTTGGAGATTTGAACCTTAGAACCTCCAAATCATCTTTCGCAGCATCCCTGATTCGAATAGCAGTCTACTTCGTGGCTGGATGAATTTCCTGTCCGCAGTATGTACATCCATAATTCCCATAACAGCCTCATGATTCTCTGTGTTTACAACTAAACCACTGCCATGTAATCTGGTCCAGGCTTCATCGCCATCTCCAAAAATCCTATCAACTAAAGAATTTGCAGCATCTCTATCGCTGTTCAGAGAATTCCTACAATCTTCCAATAGATCTCTGATAAAATTAATAAATTTACCAAACATGTTGATAAAAATTTACCAAAAGCTGCCGTAAATTTACTGAAATCCACTGTTTCCCAGAAGGCTGAGGAATTTAGTGGATGAGGTCAATACCATGTCAGACAATCAGAGAGGAAAAATGTAATCATTCTTCTAAGAGGCCTTTTTTGTATCAGGATTTATTAACATAGTTCTGAGCTGAAAGAAATACTGTTACATTGTAACAAAATCGCGCTCAGATGGCAACAATGTATTACAATGTTCGGACGAACGAGGTCGAAGAAACGTTGCCCAACCTTTTCTATTTCAACCATTTCCGCGATAATTATTATAAATAATCCATGCACAGTAACTCTCAATAACAATAATAACAATAACAATAATAATAATATAATAGCTATAACAATAATCGTAAATTATTCTGGATGATATTAAAATTAACACGAGCCCGTAGTTCATACATTTAAATTTACATACAATGTAACACAATTTCTCGAGCTCTATAAATTGCAAACAATGTAGTGAACGTGATATATTCTTTTTTTTTCGTTATATTTGTTTATTTTCGTACGGAGCAGTGAAGCGCGGCTCGACGTAACGCGAACAATGACGAATACATGCTTCGATGCGTGGAATCAACGGTCCACAAGGCGATGACTCGCGTCGATCGGATTGCCAATATTTGGCAATTACGAAATATGAGTTTACATTTAATAATTGCGGTAAACAGCGGCGAACGCGGTCGTGGCGAGTGGTAAACGGGGTGGGTGGCTCGGTGAATTCATGGGGACACGAGAGAGGAAAAGCGAGAGAGAGTGAGCTATTGGAGTTGCGGCTGGGGTGGTTCGCTCGGCTGGCGAGAGCCCGATCATTCCCCGATAAATGCGAAGCTTTCGTACGGTAACCAGATAGCAGCCCTCCCGAATGCGCCTATAGCCGATTTTATTTTCCACCTGATTTACTCTATGGATTCAGGCTGAATAATAAAAAAATAAAAAACCGATTAGTTACGCAAACCTCGCAAATACAGATAACGATCTACTCGATTAATGTTACATATTTAAAAAGTCCGTTTGAGACCGTTCCATAACGTGGTAAATAGTTTTTATCCGGAACTAAAAGTCGTTGGAACTTTTGGAGCTATCTGCGATAAGGGTTTGAAAAGCGAAGCCTGGCAGTGTTAAAGTCATTGGGTATTGGCACACGCAACGCGGCACTCGTGATTGCTTCTAATTAATATCAATCAATAATATTTGCATCAGATTACGCACCGTTCGGCCAGCGAACCGACACGGCTTCGACCCCTTCGTCGCGTTCGCTCTGACACGAGTATCAACCCTCCGGTTGCCCACTATCCGCGCGTTCTCTTCCGACAAAGCGAGGTAGCCGCCGAATTTCCGAACTACTCGACGAGACTCCCAAAACGGATTGAACGAAATTAGCCGGCGTAATCGAGTCCCGCGACTACACCTACCACCCGGCGTAAATTAGCTCGGTGCTGGGTTTCCGATTTTACGAATTCAATTTGCTGCGATCTCGAAGCTGCCGTCAGCCGTGCGAGCATCGATTTATCACGGTCACACCGGCGAAAGAGAATTATAGAATTTTCGAGGCTCGCGTACGGTATCGTTCACGCGTATGACGAGTCTTTGACGAATGATGAATTTACGAGAGTGTCTACGAGCTCAGTTTTTTCTTTTTTTTCCAGGTACGAAACTTTGGCAGTCACCTCTGTCGATTATATAATTCGATTAAATTTCAAACTCCCTCCGACACCAGAATAATGTTTGTACGTTTGCGGAACGACAGGCACACACAGAGGTCTGTGTGTATGTTGGCGGAGTAGTGGTGCGAGGCGTACTCTCCAGGGGCTGGAAACTGCCGCGTAGAGGCCATACACTATTAATGACGATATGATCGATATTAGCGAATATTTCCCGCGGGATGTTTACAGAGCCGGTGGTACGACGACGATAACGCATTTGCCGTGGGAACACCGTGGTTATCGCGCACCGCTGACATTTATTCAAATGTAATATCTTGTCTGGCGAAGATTACGTACTGGGGAAAATGCGTCCCATCGGCTTTCGCTATTCATATCGGTCCTGCCTCGTTTTTCTCCTCTCGTCGCGCGGAGATAGCTCTACAGTTTTTAATAACTGTTTCTTCTCCCGACGACACGACGAGGCGACACGACGTGGAGACTTGGTCGCCTTTAACCTGCACAAAAATAATTCATACATGAATTCATGTGTTTTATGTGGAAAGAGCAGAGAAGGATACATTTACAGTACCATGTAACAATCAGGGACTGTCGATACAGCATCACGATCAATAATTGCTCACGTTTATAATTGCTGAACCATTAAAATAAAAACATCCTATTTGTTTTATTTTGATTTTGAAGATTCTTGATGAACGATAATCAGTTTTTCTGCACGGTTGTTGTGAATAATACATCTGATGTCCAGCTGCTCTGATCGACTGAATCCTTGCAAACCTGCGCACAGAAAATAATGTCATTTATATATTCTATTGCAATTTTTATCCCAGACTCTTGTATAAAATACACTGGTATTTTTTTTTTAGTACCGAGAAAATTGAAGCATCTAGGAAAATTATGGTTACGAAACAATTATGCCAGTCTATTCATCCGTCTGACATAGCATTGACCTTGTCTACTCAATTTTCAAACTATCAGCTGACAGTGAATGTTTTGTTAATATTGATAAAACAGAAGCAGCGAGAAAAATGATGATTACAAAAATATTATTTTGGCCGGATCATCTGCCTGACGTATCATTGATATTGTCGACTAAACTTTGAATTCATCAGCTGCTGGCGCACTGTAACTGTATTCCTGTAAACTAGACAAGTTATTAATAAGTACTTACTGGAGCTTTTTCAGGTGCAAAGGGGATGCTGCAAAATTCGTAGTCGACAGCAGAATCAAAGATGACGATGACGCTGGTCCAGATGTTTGCGCAGCAGAGGAGCTGCGTAGATGGAAAACAATGATGCTCGGTGCCTTAGTTTTGCAGACTGGAAAGTGTGTCTGAGATGCTGCGAAGAATCAATCTCGGATGCCAAAAACGAATATTCATATCTGTTGACAGATCATGTCGTTAGCGTATAATAACCTTAAATATCAACAAATAGCTGCATGAAACAATTTTCGAAAGTTCAGTAATGAAATATTGATTGGTAGTAGCTTTCGGATACCATCGAGACGGATATATGTAAGCCATTTAGGTCCACTTTCTGATAACTAATTCTTTTGTGCTATCTGGCGCAATAAATTAATTCGATTGTTTCGATTGATTTATCAAAATTGATTAAAATATCGTTTTTATCTTAAACTGGACGACTGAAGCTTCGACCAATTAATTAAATTATCTGCGTGGTTAGATATACTAAAAGTATCGAGTCGATAAAAAAAAATCGTCGAGAAATAAATATCTTTGACATCGAGGTACTTTGAAACTCAACGGTTTCGTCAGTCGCGTCGGCGCGTGTGTGCGGAGTGGACGTGCTGCTCGGACGTTCCGTGTTTTGTTTACGTTTCCGTCATAAAAATAGGTTCCGGTGAGGGTGCCGAGTACAAGAATACACAACACAATGCCAGCAAAACGTATATGTCACGTACAGACGTCGAAATAATCGTAAAAATGCTCGATAATCGTTTATTAAAGAATCGTAACACACATGGTCGTCTCGGCGTCGCAGTAGAGAAACGCAGTAGCCTCGTTTGTTACAGGGAAAAAACCAACGCCATGGACGGTCTCCGTTGTAAAATAGACGCCGAGCAATAAGTCTCACACAGATGTGTGGATATAAAAATCCGTTTTTAAGCTCATTGACTTCATTGATTCAAGCTCGATTATTTATCAGTCCATACAAATTACTATTGCAACCCGAGCATTAATTAGCAGTTGGTACACGAATAATTGTTAAACTTTTCCGATTATCCGTCGATAACGAATTATCATTATATTTCTCCTCGTAATGTATCAATGAATACAAATTACCATTGAAACTTCTCCCAGGTTATTTTTGTCGACTGAATCTAATCACCATAACTATTGCAACAGAGTAACCGGCATAATAACTCGTTGATAATCCAGCACTTCTTTACCAATTTACGGACTCTGATTTCCCCCACTCTCGAACTTCAGTGACTCGGCAAAACACACTCGAGGCTGCGCGTGCGGTGAGACCTAACGTCTTCTAACTGTAATTAATTCTAATACGCAGCAATCGAATATTGGAAAATTATACCAATATAGTTGAACTAAAAAATAAATAACGCGTGTTCAGTCAACACGACCATATTGCCGTTCGGAATATATCGATCGATAATATTACAGTCGAAAGCAATAATCGCCAAAACGATTGTACCTTACACTCTCGTAACTCGTTCCCTCGCGTTCACATATTTCTCACCATCTTCGTTAGCCTTTTTTGTTATTTCCCTCGCAGCCAACTTTACCCACCCTCGAACTCTTCAAAAACTTCTTCGTCCACTCGACTCAAGCTGTTACTTCCACTGTATACACGCTCGCGTACTCGTGCAGCCTTTGCAATTTCTTAAAGAGTCGCACCGTCGACAATTTATGTGAGGCCTGTTCATAAACTCTACCAGCATCTCTCTCTCCCTGTACCGGCTTCTCGCCTCTGCGTCGGCCGTTCGACTTTCTCCGGGCGACCCCTCAAGGACTCGACAGAATAAAAACAAACTCTGCTCAGTCGACTAGCGCCCCCCTCTCTCTCTCTGCCCTACGCGCTTTTCTTAAAACTTACACACACACACCAAACGTGTTTCTCGATACTTATTAGCTTTCCCTCGAGCCACCGGTGTCGATGGCGCGAGAAGGGTAAAGGAAAACCTGCAGGGATCGCGAAGTGCTTCGGTACTAAACTTTGGCAATATCTACGCGCGTTAACACACACGTTTCCCCCCTTATACTCTCAGCGTATATAAACGGCAACGTACGCAACTCGGCTCTCTCGTCGCTGCGCCTCGTTGCACTCGACCAGTCTTTCGCCAACTTTTTTTCCAATCTTATCTACTATTTTGTTTTTTTAAAATTTATTTACTTTATTGTTTTTTCCTTTCTTCCTCTCGTGTCCTGTGAAGCAGTCGATCGGGTGCGAAAGCGCGATGCATTTGTTTTTCGCGCATAATATCGACTATAGAGGGAAGTGAAAAAATCGTGAATCTCACGAGAGAAGTGAGCGAGTCGAGGGAATTGATTAAAGTGCCGCGCCGCGCTCGCGGGCAACAGTAAGATGGGTTTGGTTGGGTGGAATGCGAGTTTCTAGCTGCTTTACGACTCTACCGCAACGTGGCGGCACCTGTGTCTCGAAACAACCCTTAATGCTCGCGGCTACAAGCCTGCCCCCCTAGTTGGCGGATAGATAACGATGCCCGTGTACTTTATTTTCGCGGAACCGGTCGAACTTCGTGTATCTCGCTCTCGAATGATAATTAGCACGAATTTCACATGGAGTGAACTGGATTCATTAAAAAAGAAGCACGCATTATGTATAGGCGACCGGATGGAAATGTAAATTATGAATCTTTTTTTTTCAGGAACAGAGGGAAACTCATCGACGCGGTACTCCGTTGGGTTTGTGGTACGTCGAGCACCGGCAATTAGCGAGAAATCTCGAGTCCCGGCGCTCTCTCACTCTCAGTTTTCGAGGGTAAAATCTCTCCCGGTGCGCTGCGGAACTATAACCGGATTCCTATGCGCCTCCGACGGGGCTAATTCTCCATTCAGAACGGTTCGCGTTAATTAATCTCTATAGATTAACCCAATTAAGTATAAGGATGGCCCATTTATTACCGAGCTCGGAGAGGGCGCGCGTGCCGCAGTGGCGGTTCACGGATACAGCCCTCTCTCGAATCTTTCGTCTGCCTTATTCCGCTCTCACACCTCCCTGTCCCGTTGCTGCCTATTTTCCCGGAGAGGGCTGGAAAAAACCCCCTCCAACGATGAAACTCCGAGCGGGGGAAATAACAGAGGCAATTCGGGAAAAAGATTTTGTGCATTACAATTAATCGGTTAAAACCTTTAACAGGTCCGAAGGAGTATCGACGGCTGTGGTCTCTGCATCGGATACGGACCGATTCGAGAGAAAATCTATCCCCCCTCCACGGAAAGGAGGATGTTCCTTTTCGGTGATTTTCCACCGGTTTCGAGTGCCAACTTGCCGGGACGAATGGGGCAACGAAGAAATCGAGGAGGGGGGCGAGCGAAGGAAAATCGAGCGACGGGGCTCGGTGAAGTCCATTGAGGGGGATGACTAAATCCCGCGGTCCCCGTACCGACCGCTCGATGCGGGAAAAAAAGGGGTATTATACTCGCGGTACACTGGCGCCCGAGATCCGGCGGAGTTTCTACTTCTTCTTTTCCAATTAAAATTCAACGCTCGTGGACGCCCCGTGTAATTGGCCGAGATCTCTTTAAGCGAGAAAATTACCCAGAAGGGGTTGTCGAGTCCCCCGACTCTCTCCCCCTTTTTCTCTTGCCATCGAACGTTTTCACGGAAGGAGTTCGAGTTCGGAGCGCAGGCCTGAGCTCCGTTCCATCGAGGAAAAAAAAGAAACAAAATCCTGCCAATAAATAAATTTAAATACATGAATATCTAAGCCCCCCCTCGGCTTCGGGTATAGCGTGACTACGAGATCCGTGGCACACTTTTCGACTTTAGACTTATAACGGACTCACCGCGAGCTCAATATTTTTTAACGCTGCTCGAACGATAATGAACGACAGTCTACTGTGAAGAAAAAAGAATTTGTTGGATGTTAAATTTTGTTTTGCACATGAAATGTTAACTTGCGGTCGATCGACCGTTGGCTCAACGAGAAGAAGGATCGTTATACCGAGTCGGATAAAACTTACGGTACTTGCAGATTTTTTTTTCTTCCCCTCGCGAAACCAACCGTAAAACTATGGGTTGAATTTGGGTTGTTTTTTTAACAATCCGATACTTCAATTCGACCAGTCAAATCGACTCTGATTCCAACCGTTCCATCCCATATAGCACGCAATATTTTTAAATCATTTTAGAAATATTTTCGATCTTTCAAATCTTACGAGACATTTCTGAAATGTATGACAAATAATATTTTGCAATATTCTATAAAAATATTCCAATGGAACGTTTCTAAAATATTTCAGAAACATACTTAATCTTTCAACACTTCTGAAACATAGTGGTACCATTTTTTAAATACTTTTAATTTCATGTTTCTTCGAAATATTTCTACGATTGTTTCGGTGTTTATACGGGTGTGTCTTTGCAAACTGGGCTTGTGATGCAATCTTTGATATTTCGCTGAAATGTTTGACAAACATTTCACAAATATTCTCAATATTTCAAAAAAATATTTTTGAAACCTTTCAAAAATATTTCCGCGCTATGTGGGATCTGTCGGATAGAAAGTTGGCTTGCAGTTGAACTTTCCCAAAACAACCCAACTTCGAACTCGATGTCGAAAGCACCGGGGGCTCAGGGTTGGAACTGGGTTGTTTTAGGAAAATCGAACCGTAAGTCAACCTCCTATCCGACACATATAACGGTTGATATTATAGCTGATTTTTTTATATCTGCGAAAAAATCAATCTCTCGAAGGTTGGAATCGGAGTTGGTTTTGTGCGTCGACCGGTTGGCTGGTCAGAACGCTTCCCCCCTGCTCTAACGCATTCACTTGTAAAGCGGGGAAGGAAAAAATCTGCTATGACGTAATCGAGTATTTGATCCCTGGCGGGCCGCTACTGTACCGGCGACATAAAACCATGTAATTAGCTATAGCGCACCCTTGTCCGTATTGGCCTGTCAGTGCGATACGCTCGCCGCGCACTTTAGAGGCACGAGCGAGGTTGAAGCTCGTCGAGAGCAGGATATGGAGAGAGAGGGGCAGAGAGGAGAGCGAAGAGCGAGGGTTATACAGGAGAGTCGTGTATGTGCCGTGGCAAAGAGACGAGGCGGCGAGCGAGCCGCGGTGAAGCGGACGAGAGGAGGGCACACGGGGAGGACGATGGGGGCATGAAGTACCCGCTAATTAATACCCCTAATTGCGCCGACCCTAGCAGAACAGCGGCGGAACAGCAGCAGCAGCCCGCAACCGGTGCCAGGGCTGTGTACAGTGCGTTGCACCCGGACAGCAATCATTTCCTACGAACCACACACACACACACACACACGCACACATACTGGCTCCATACTTTAATGAAACACGCATAATAATTCGAGGCAAGAATACAATTAAGATAATTTTCTCAGTTGTTTTTTTAAACGGTAAACAATAACGAGAATGAGTCGTATCTACAAATCCGATGAATTTTTTATTCGAGCAGAGATTCTCTTTTCTTCTTTTTTTTCCGACAATTTTCATGATTAAATTCAAGGTGAAACTGCCGCGATCGTTAGTGGGAAAGGTAAAAGTCGCCCCAGCATCTTAAAATATCTCTCGGTTTTCCATGTAGTTTCATTTCTTTTTTACCTTCATCTTTTTTCTTTGAACCCTCTTCGAGAGATCCCCCATCCTCGGTCTATACAGTACCTCCATTCGTGCCGCCGGCGCTCCGGCAATATATTTCACGATCCCCCGCGTGTCGCCGGAGCACAAAGGTTCTATCGTACGCCCTTAAGTTTACACTTTGGCCGCTGTTATACGGTGTTACACCGTACAATTCGGCGGCGTATATATATCGGTGTGGGGTGTGTGCCCTCTAACTTACGACTCCTATCCCCGCAACATGTCGCGAGCGCGTGTTCTACAAACTTTTCAATCGTTTTCTACACACTACAAAATGATTGACTGGGTCGGAGCTGGAAATCGATTTTCGGGCGCGTCGACACGCCGGTCAATCGTAAAAAACGAAAATAGGTGACCCCTCTCGCCCCCGCGGCGCGGCGATCATTAACCCGCCGTTTATAATCCGCCCCCATAAGCGGCATCGGGTCACGCACTTAGCGATGAATTAACGTTTCGACGAGGCTTTTTAAAAACTTTCGCCTCACCGACGAGCGGCGCGTAGATATGATAGCGCGGATGCTGGGGTCGGGCGCGCCGGGCGAACGCACAATTTGCACCGACGCCACGAGCACCTCTGCCCCCGTTGGGAAGGGTTAACGTGTTGCGGCACGGTTAACGAGTGCGGTTAACCGACTCGCCGGAAAACCTCCCTCCTGTCCTCCTCTAATATATGCGAACTGTACATCGCACCGACCGGATAGCCCTCCGCTCGCCCAGCCTTACCCTCGTCGCCCTCCCCCGCACACTCGTTTGCCACACACCACCCACTCTCTAGATCACGTTCTGTATTACCGTGTCTGAGCATATGTCGCCAGTTACGACAATACCTAAACTCCGTTTCACCGTCGCGCACCGCTCGTTCGTAGCGTACATTTGTCAAGAACCACTCTTCGATCGGATAGCGTGGCAAGGGTGCGATTATAGATTTTACGCTCCTCGAGTTTTCGGAGGCCGAGACCTAAATGGGAAAAATTTCTGAAGTTTCGAGTATAGCCGGAAGCGCGGTTGGACGAATAGAAAGTTACACTTTGTTTCACTAATTTCGTTAAATATCGAGTTCGCGCGCGGTTTACGATGTAATTCCGAGTAATTAGTCGATGGGTGTTGATATTTTTTTTTCTCCACTACACTCGATGATTAGGAGTTAAAGTGGCTGAGGGGGTCGCGTCACGCAGCTACCTGGTACGCTCAATTATCCCAGTGTCAATCCAGGAAATAACAGAGCCACGAGAGCGTTGACGGTTTTGCTGCAGTCCGCGTACCGCATCCACGGTCCCCCCTCGCCCCTCACCGAGCCCCGATTAACGTCCATCGACCGCCGTTCGTTAATTATTCGATGGTAAATATAGTTGAAAACGGACGAGTGCAAGCGAGAGCGAGCTCGCCGGACTCGCCGGCTTCCATACGCTGGCGCAATCTCGTTCCATCACGCCTGACGATTAGAACGATCGATTATTAACGATTAATAAATAACGGCGATTTAAATATAGAGTACCGGAAATCCACATACACGCCCGAGCGCGAACGGTGGCAAATAAAACAACGGGGATCGCGTCACGCGCTGTAAATAATTGCCTTCTGCCTCGGGTGTTATCTCGCAATTCGATTGAGCTGATTAATGAATTAATGTTTCGCTAATGCATTTTTTGTCGCCTCGCGATTGCGATTGCATGACGATCTGTGTGGAACTGTTCGTAATTTTCTTTCGATATATTTCAGAGCGTGCGGACACCTGTTGGATACCTGGGATTCGGGGATGCTGTGGAATTTTTCGCCACTCTACGATCGACGATTTCGACGTTGGATAAGATGAATTACGTGGACGATGAAGAGGATTGGATCGATCGTCGATGTTCCCTCGAATGGCGTTGTGGATCGTCCTGGAAGTGATGGCCCGTGGATGGAAATTCTGGAAATTCTGCGTCTATACGTGCGTTGGGTGTGAGCACGGTTGTAATTGTACCTTACATCGATAACAATAGTATTTTTTATTTTTTTTTTCGTACGTTAATGCTGACGTTAGAATTGACTTGGTAGCGACTACGTGTCGACAGGGTTAATTACTCGCAGTGCCGTTTATTTCGCGAGCAGCATACATTGCACAGCGACGTACTTCGATTATCGTCCGATCGCATTATCAGCTCTTCGAACTATTTATTTGGATCCAGCGATATTCTCAATTCTCGTCGAAACCCCCCTGGAGACGGGAAACGTGAAAGGGGTAGAGAACCTCACGGCTCGAGAGCCACCGCTGCAGCTGTAACGCTCTCTGGCGTATATCATTAACGTGTAATTGAATGGCGTAAGCTTGCACAGGGAATATTCTATTGTGCAAAGTCGCGTGGGCTCCCGCAAGTTAATTAAGAGCGTCTAATGAACCAGCCCGCGCTACCGCAAACGATGGCGGAGTTTCGTCCCCCCCTCCCCCTCCGCCCCTCCACCTTCAAGAACACTGGCATCTCTCAATCGATAAATTAAAAATTGTGTATGCCCTACTATACTCTACCCACTGCTTCGTGTATCCCGGTAGTTTCTCCGGAGAGATCCCCTCCATGAAATACCCAAATTCCAGACAAAACTTTTTCCCTGCGAGCAACGGCTCGCGGGAACCGTTTAAACTCTTGAGATCAGCTGTCCCACAGTACGTTTGCACCAATTAAACGTGTTTGCACTTACGTTCCGACATAGTTTTTTACCGTTTGTAAGGACATTTGGGGTCTTTTCATATTTTCGGCATTTCCGACTCCCTTCATTCCGTCTGACCTTTGCTAAAATATTGTCAAAATCATTTATGTAATTTGGAATTAGCTCATCCAATTATATGTTTACCCCAATGAAATTGGGCACCGCAGCGCCACTAAATTTCAGCTCCAAGTCCACATTAAAAAACGGAGCGTCAATAGCTCGAAATTAAAATACGTTGAGAATCCACCGAAATTTAAACGTTTCGATTTTTCGTGTGAAGGAGCTATAGGTCACCACGCAATTTGACATTATCTATCCAACTTTAAGTTTACCCCAATGACATGGGCACCTCAGCGCCACTGAATTTCAGCTCCAACTCGACGTTAAAAAACGGAGTGTGAATAGCTCGAAATTAAAATACATGGAGAGTCCACCGCGAATTCTACGCCACTGAGAAATTGTAAATTTATACCGGGGTTTAATCACGCTTTTCATCGGATAACGAGTCCACAAACGTGGGACTCTTTTCGTACCCTTTATTGGATATTTCTTCCGTACCCCCGCATTCCCCCTTTCTTACACAGCAACAGCCTCGAGTCGCTGTTCTCAACCCCTCCGACTTGATTATTTTCACTCCTTCTCCCGAATCTGAAAATACGACTGAAAAAATTCCCCGGTATCGAAACTTGGCGGAGTCCCGCGATTATTTTTATCGATGGCGAAACTGGGTGGCTCGATCGACGAATTATAAAATTTTAACGCTCGCCTTTTATCGGTCAGAATCGAGGCAACACAATCGTGCAAACGAGTCGGCATACAAATTAAACTATTATATGACTGGGGTAACTTCAAACGGCTCTCGCCGCACCGGCGAGGTTTCGAAATGTGATTGAATTGACGCAGGCGTTATAATTCATGTTATCTAACGGGCGGGTGTTAGTGCGTGTACGTGTCGGTCGACTGGGGGGCAGAAGGGAAATCTGTTATGGTATTCGTCGAGCGAGAAACGCTAATGAATTCGCGGCGTTTCATATTCCCAATCCCCGATGTTCCACTCCAATCAGTGTAAAATCAATCATAAGTCGATATCACTCGCTGATCGGGTAACCCGCGTTAGCTCGTCTATCCCATTTCAATTGAGAATATTCCTACAGAACGCATACACACCGAACTCGATCGCTCTACCCCTGACCTCTTGCGTTGCATTTGTCAAATTGCCTTGTCAGTCGTTATCGTTATTTGTGCGGTACGATATCGTCAAAAATTATTTTCCACGTGATTTGTTCCGAGTCCATGGAATCGATAAATTTTAGAGGGTGGATTAAAGAGAAACGACGAAGAAATTGTCGAAATACCGAGCCTCGCTAATTAGTTATACAGCGAAGAGCCGCGCCCCTTTCATCGTCTCTTCAACCTCCCCCGTCGAAACGATTATACCGTTAATTAACATACCGCGCTCGAAGCAGCCCGGTTCGCTCCGATATTCCGCGAAGCAGTTCCTGCCTCCTGCTCGGCAACTGAGACACAGCGGTTGTTTTACAAAGTCCTGGAATAACCAGTCGAAGCTAGAACGAAACTTCGTCGTCCGACCCTTTTAAAAGTATCGGAGAATCTTAACGCGAAACAAACGAAACGGATTATGGGCAGGGAGGACTGAAATTCTGAGCTACGAAGCTCTCCTTTCGCGGCATTATTTACAAGTATCCGAGAATCTCGACGCGTTCGCGTATACGCGAGGTACTTTACGTCCGCTCGCAAAATCGGGACAATGCGAATAATTCATAGGCAGATTTTGCAGCCACCTCGAATGGATCTTTGGCCGGGGCGTTTCCTTCGGAGAAGCTTTTCAAGTGTCCTTCCGTAATTTCCACAGCCGGGACAAAACAATGGAGGGGGACTACGACAGGAGTTTATTAGTCGTGAAACGAGCTGTGTGTGAATAGTTATTCGAAGCTTGAGAAAGCCGGTACGGCAGCCTAGAATAACATAGGGAAGAGAAAAGGAAGATATCTTTGCGGTTGATGCGCCAAACTGACGTCATCCTTTGCCTCCACCGTCGAGCTGAGAATACGAGGACGAATAACGCGCTCGCGTTTCGTAATTCGACAGTGGGAAACCGTCCCTCGTTATACGGCCACGAACCAAGTGCCACTTATCCATCCCGTTCCGTCGACGATAAAGTTTTCCTCCGCACGATTGTAGACACGGTCGCATAGTTAGAGCACTAGACTTGTACTTCGCTACCGAGCAATCTCTTGCAGCCACGACTTTCGAGATTTGTTTGTTACCATCTCGTATCTCACCGTCTCGCCATTCTCTTGTAGAAAAGCGATCAAGATACCCGCTTGATGGTTTGATAGTATCGAAAACTCTCGGGAATTACGCTATCGTAAAGTGGAACCAACGTCGAATGTTTTTACAATATAGCTCGAGAGTTATTCAAGCGATATTCTATGAGAAATTTATAGTAGGTTTTGCTTTTTTATTTATTCATTATTTACATATTTATTCATTTATTGAAACTGATATTGGCAAAGCCCAATTACAGAAGCGTCACGGCAAACTGTCGCCCGAAATACATAGTATATGAACAGTCGCGATATATTGATCGTTGGAAAATAACAATAAGAGAAATCCCTGCCATAGACAAATCACAGATCAGGGTAAATCAGGTGTGAAAGGGCTTTTAGATTTTATATTTTTATTATTTTTTATTACATTGTTATTCTTTATTTTTAAAAATGATTTACGTGAATACTTAAACGTAGTTGTTTGCCGTAGGCTCGTCAGTCGATATGTCGAGGTGAACGATCGTCGACAAACAAGCATTAATGATTTTTGAGAGGATGCAACCGAATCCAAAAACCTCCGATGGCTGTCGTCAAGAAGTAGCCTGGATCGATGGTCAGTGGTTCCTTAATTTTCGGCGACAATTCGATACGATAATTGTGAACTATCGTTGCCATAGCTGCTTTGACTTGCATAATTCCGAGTCTCATACCCGGACAAGTGCGTGGTCCCTCGCCGAACGGAATATGCGCGAATTTGTACCTTTCCTCGCTGTTGCCCTTGCAAAATCTTTCCGGATTAAATTCTTCCGGTTTGTCCCAGATCTCGGGATCTCTGTGAATTCCCAGTACGGGAATTATGAGAGTGGTGTCCGGTTCGACCTCCAGGGATAATCCATCGGAGCCTTCCAGTCGGTATTTTTCTACGCAGACTTTCGACAGCGCAGCGGCCGGTGGAAAGAGTCTCAGCGTTTCGTTCATGACTTGTTCCATGTAGGTCAGTTCGTTGATCGCCTCGTAAGTCAGAGCTTTGTGCCTTTCGAGGACAGCCTCGACCTCGCTGCGTACCAAGTCCTGGATTTTCGGGTGCTTACCTAGTTCGTAAGCCATGAAACTGAGCGTCAGACTGCTAGTCTCGTAGCTCTCGATGAAGAAGGAAAACAGGTGACCGAGCACATCGATCCTGGGATACTTTCCCTCTTTCTCGAGATCCAGTGTCTGCTGCATAACGTCGTACCTCGCGAGCCCGTCCTTCTGTCTCACACTCTCCACGTCCTTCACCACTGAGCGAAAAAAATTATCCACTTTATGCGGTACGAAGCTACTTTTTATGAATCTGCTCAGAGCTGGCATGAAAAATAGCAAATTGTGCCGAAACGCTTTCATCATGGAAGGATCCATCGTCAACTTCATAGACTCTAGCAGAGTGCCTCTGTAATCGTCGGTGAATGAGTTTCCGTCGATGCTGAAGCACGATCGCGCGGCGACCTCGGTTGTATAACACGAAAACAGAAACTTTGCATTCAGCTCCAAATAATCCTTGTTGCTTATTTTTTCTTTCAGATGGTTCTCGAGTATCTTGCACGTATCGGCGATCGGGTGGGCCATAATCTTCATTCTCTTCATCGAAAAAGACGACGCAAAGGAAGGCCGCAAGTCTTTCCAATATTGTCCGCGTACGAAAAAAAGATCTCGACCCAACAGAGGATCCGCATCGAGATCGAGCGCGCAGTCGTTGTCATGAAAACTACTGAAACTCGATTGCATAACTGTCTTGATGAGTTCCGGATCTCTGAGCAGAAGGAACGGTTTTTTCATGTTGTAAAAACCGACCATGCTCCTGTCTCGGTTAGAGTCGTAGATTCTTTTGCAGAAGAGTGCAAAATTTTCTTGCAATCGAAATACCGAAAGTGTGTTACCCACGATGGGCAGAGCGCCTGGCTCGCTCGGTATTCCGCGGGAGGTCCAATAATCCCAGCCGGGAAATAACCACTTATAGATGACAAATGTCAGTATCAGAAGAATCACTGCTACGAGAATATTCGCAGTGCAATACATGTCGATTTGTTTTTTGGACACTCGAGCCACGAACAACCGTCACGCACGTTTCGCTCTCGTTTGCCACTTGGAACTGGCGACAACGCGATGATAGTATCATTCGCAGTTTCCATATAGGCTAGTTATCTATCAGCCGAGATAAATATAGAACGAGCCGGTCGTAAGGCACGTTACGAGCACTCTCGCTCATCTGACTATCCAGTTGACGTCGATTAAGTTCACTGATGAAACATTGTTAGACCTTGAGTTCTGACATCACGAAATTGCGCAATAAATGCAATGACTTCTTTATATTCATTGATGCTGTATGCGAGCAACACCTCACGTACTCCCAGTCATTTAAATATCTGATGTATCATTTTCTTTTTTTGCTTTTCGTTACTCAACGTAAATGGTTTGCATACGAAAGATAAAAATATATAGAGTTTGATCTATAGTTTCTCCGCTGCACCTGCAGCTTCTCAAAGCCGATTAAAATACACGCGATTATGTTTTTTTCCTTTTTTTGTCATCCTACACACGTAAGGTTGTAAATTTAACGCCCTTTGCGTTTGCACGAGGGATTTTTTTTCGAGCTCTCGTGTTCTCATTCTCTCGGATATAGCGAAGCCGTATTTATTGCCAAAAGTCTCGCTAGTCACGCCAGTTAGAATTACAGTTTGTACAAAACTGCGAACTCGCTCTCGTGGATTTTCATGTTTTTTTTTGCCCCCCTCTTGTCCGCGGATTTGTTCTTCGTAGCGGCGTGTGTTTTCGTCGAGTAACGGAGGCGCTATAGTTTACCGTAGGTAAAGATATCTCGACTCGTGGCGCAACGTCATAAACGCCAAGCGCCAGGAGCCACTTGTATCTCTCTCTCAGGGGCCGTCGGTAACAATGAGACAAACTGGCAGAGGCGGCGAAGTCTCGGGTCTCCGTATACCCTTATCCACTCCTCGCTTCTCTCTCGCCGCCGAATTTCCCCGCGTTTACTGTACCTAAGAGGCTCACAGGGGTGCAATGATCTCCGGAGAGATAGCATACAATTGCTAAAACATGAGATAGCCTGGCTACCTTTTCTCTCCTACTCGGACCGTCACACCCTTTATAGCTATAACGTGTTTGTTGTATACCCGCTGGAAAATCTTCACCCTCGTACTGCTACAGTTTTCGTACCTTGCACAGAGATATTTATAACGGAAGGGCACACATACAGTGTTGTACGCAATGTGACCGTGGTAGGAGAGCATCGAACTTTGGTAATCCTGAGTTATGGAGGATTATGTCGTCAATTTGGCGAATAGCTGGGATCAGGTGTGCTCGTCTCGTCTCGTGTGTAACGTAACAGGATATACGCGGAGTTTCGGTGCAAGGAAGAACTCTTCCCTCCGGGCAATGTTTTATTGCTCGCGGGTTTACGTCGATTGTTACCAGCAATTGCGACAGTGATTTTTAAATCGCATAATCGAGCTCATTTTACGTTCTAGACAATAAGGCAAGCAGACGAGTAATTTTTTTCTAACTTACTAAAAACAAAACGATATTGAAAAAATATTATATTTTTATCATTGACCATTGATACTTGAGGCTTCCTACTTTGTCGCGACGCCGACTAAAATTTCTCCCCGGAGGTCGGAGAAGATCCAAAAACTATAGGCGTCGTTGAAAGTATAAAACCGCTAAAATATCGGGAGATTAGAGAATTGGACGCGTTGTTCGACACAGAGGGTGTGCTCCCGTTACCATCGATTCCAAAAAAAACCGCACAATTTTTTGTCTTTGCCGTAACAATAATTTGTCGTTATCAAATAACGCTGAAACTCGCGCCGAGGCGGAGAGCCCCGGCTTCGGGTTGTCGCCCGATGGCTTTCACGGCTCTTTCCACTTCTCCCCCGCGCCGAAACTCTCACCTCTATCTCAATACCCTGGCTAACCAATGCTCCCAATAAAATGTTTGCCAGATAAAATTTTACTGCGGTTATAATACCGACGAGTTTGTTGCTATTGAATTTCCACCGGCAAGCAAAGCCGTCTCTTCACTCCCGATATTCTCATTTTTCGATCTTCTCTTTTTTTTTTTTTTTTTTTCATGAGTTGCACATTTATAGCTGTGACTCGATAAGAAAAAAAAAGGATTTCGAGTAAGAAATTTAACGTGATTAATCGTGACTCGCGGAGGATCTTTCTCCAGTCTTCTCCTCCCCTTCCTTGCTCCAGGAGCAGCTTGCTGGCTCTCGCTCCGCCGGCGATGGTCTCGCGGTGCTTTCGGAGCTCACAATTGAGCGTCGCGGAACGCGAGGGGGCGGGCGAGGCTTGCCGGCGCTGCTGCGACGACTGTGCGACGATAGCTACGGTTTCTCCTCGGTAACGCTGTAAGGGTGGCCAAGTTTACCGCAGCTGAGAATAATGTTAATGAAATACAGATACGATCTCTATACACAAGTCCCCCTCGTCCGTTGGTGGCGTTCAACCGAGCGTCCGTTGGAAATCTGTTGTCCCTCTTTCATTCTCCTCCCTGCGCCGCATACACCCTGAGAACATTCGCCTCGCCTCCGCCCTCGCGAAATATCTCGTCGAGATTTCTCATCCCCGATGTCGTCGCTCGGGCGCTTCGCGAAGAAGACCGAAAAAAATAGCAACAGCTCGTCACGCGACCCATTGATCGGGACTAAACCGATCGGTACGGATGGGACGTTTCTTGCCGAGCCAATCGCCGTTATCGTTTACAATGCTCGGAACGCGGCGAATTCGGGAGACAATAATATTACCAGCGCCGACTACGAACACGAACTCCGCTAAATAATGTGTAAACCACACGTACGTTTCTCTCGATACGGGAAGGTTATGAACCCCGAGTCGCTATTTGCACCCTCAGATGCGATAAGGCGAGTCGTGCTCAGCGGCGGGAGGGCCGGCGGTCCCGAGTACACTCACTGGATAGCTCTTGTTCCCGTACGTACGGAATCGATTGCAATCGATTCCGTAAATTGCTGGTCAAAATTGATACGACCCCTGGAATTTCGTTCCATAAAATACAGGCGCTGCTTGATCGAACAGCTCTTTTCGTAGCGTTAAATACCTTTTTTCCCTTTTTATTCGGGATAATAATAATAATATTTTTTTTTCTTCACAGGTTCCGGAGGGTCGCAGGAAGAGGGAAAGCCATAACCGCGGAAACGTATTCGCTCCTGACTCAGTGACTGATTTTTCAAAGCGGATTAATTAAGGAGCGGCGACTCTTCTCGACAAAACGTTAATTAAAGCACTCGAAAGACGAGTGCCATTAGAGTGCGGTATGGAAGGAATTACAAGCGAGGCACACTCGCACACTTGGACGTACGCGCGCCTCTGCGCTTGAAAATATCTATACGTGCACAGTCGCGAAGGAGAAAAGCATGGCAGAGGGCTTAAAAGTTGGAGTGCCTTCGTACGGGGCCGATGAAGGGTGGCCTGTGCACAAGCAAGAGGAGAAAGGGGTTGAGAGGGAGGCGGGAGGGGGTGAGAGGAAGTGAGTGAGCTCGAGCAATTTCTAACGGGTGGAAAGATATGCAAATGCTCTCGACAGGGGCAGGGAATTCACCGCACGCGGTAATACCTACCTGGCTAAAGGTTGCTTCGCTCGCTCGCTCGGTGAGCAATAATCATTAAAAACTAAACTGTGTGCAGGGAGAGAGGGCCCACGGTGCGGAGGCTCGAACCTCCTTCGAGGAGTCTCTCAGAAAGTTGGCGTGTCGCGCCTCACTTGCCTCCGAACAACGCGCGGGCCACCCCAGAGTGCGCGGCTGAAAGGGAAAGGGTTATATATTCTCTTGGTTTTGCTTGTCGATAAGGATCTCTCAAAGACCACCGAGATTTTCACGGATTCACTCGAAGCATATCGCCACCAGGATACAGTAATTATTCTCGTTGCTCGAGTGGCAATGAAAACGATAGAGCCAGGACTAGACTTCCGCCCAGAACTTTCCGAGCCACCGCTGCGCCAGTAAATTGTACAATTCCTTGCATCGCGAGGGGGATGATAGTGGCATTAAAGCCCAACCCTCTGGTAACTTAATTTAACAGAGAGTAGTCCTTGTTTATAAAGTGAAACAGCTCGGTGAATATAATTCCGTTTCTAATTACCCGAAGTGCTTGGCTTCTTTCGTAGCCCGGAGAGGGTCGACATGAACGACGACGGGAGACAGAGAGAACGAGAAGAGAGGATGTCGAGTCGTCGCTCTCCACGACCGCCAAAGTTTCGTCCCACCGGCTAGAGAGACTTCCAACGCCGAATTAATGATTCGGTCTCGCGGGCTAAGCGCCGATTGTTCTACGCTCCCGGGGATTAAGTAAAAACCTAATAAATAGCCGGAAGAGCGAGCGAGGAGGAAACAAGAGGGGATGGAAAATAAGAAGGAAGAAAGAATATAAAGAGGAGCTGCAACGAATAGGATGAGAGCGGTGAGGGTGGAACTGTTGGGAGCAGCAGAGCCCGCGAAGTTGCCTGATAATTAAGACGCGCTCGTGGAGTACGCGGGCCCGGCAATGGTGGACGGCTAATTAATTTAATTACCACCAGCGGCAGAAGCAACGATGCTAGCTCGCCCGTGGCGCAGATTTTTCTCTCCTCCTCTCCCGCTCTACTCCCGTTGTGTTCCGAGTGTACCGATCGGATTACCGGTGCTCCTATACTACCGATTTCTTTAATTCAATCTCTCGTACAGTATTGTCCCGGAATTCCACGTTCTCGTTACATCCCGCGCAGTTCCGTTCGCTCCCTTTCTATACAAAACCGTAAAGCGCAAAACCGTACAGCGGAAACGAGAGCCCATTATTCGGAGGCCAAAATAATCCGATAGACCAACAGTAACAGCGAGAGCGTTGCAGGGCCTCCGAGCCCTCCGACGCAGCGGCCAATGCACGTTTGATTTCGACTGTATACCTCGGCCAACTGACCACTGGCCTCCCCCCCGGCGTCCCTGGCAAATTACCAGCCACGCAAGCATCAGCGCTCTGTGCCCACCGTTAAATTTAACGTTTATCGACGTGAGCGTAAAATTTAATTAATCCAAAAGTGATTATGAGGAAAAGCACGGGTGCAGAACGCTGATTCTATCAGTGGCAATCGCCACCCATAAGCCACGATGGCCGGTCATAACCCTTCAAACCCCCTTTTAACTTGACTCTATGGACCTGACATGGCAGAGAGAGAGAGAGAGAGAGAGAGAGACGAGTGGGAGTTTCGCGTGAGCGTAGAGAGCCCCAGCCGCAGTAACGCTTTGATCGGTTTTCCTCTTTGTTTCACACACATCGGCATCCGCACACGAGCCCCTCCGGAGGCCTATATGGCCTGTCCTCTATGTCCTCCCGTTTCATCCATCCATGGACTGCCTCCGGGTACCAACTCGTTTTCTTCCTCGCTTCGCTGGATGACACGTAAAAAAAATGTCCCTTCACTGCGATAAAAATCTTTGACTCAGCTGCGTATACTCGATCTTCGAACATAATCGAATGTCTCCTATCGAGTTCATAAAACATTGTTGGGACGCGAGACTGACTCAGTTTTATTCACCCTCGAGGGGAAGGGAGAGCTCACGATCCTCATTTCTATATAGATCGAATTATGTATTCGTACCTCGTATTTATAATTTGTTGGCCATTATCTGGTACGGGAACGTCGACGCAAGATCTTGGAACTTTGAATGGATCGCTCGTCTGCCCTCCCTTATGTAGGGCGGGCCGAGACTTCTTCGAGGTCCCTCCAGACTCACTCTACGCTTTCTTCCTCGGCGTCGCACACCCCTCATATTAATTCCACGGGCCTACCACGGTAATGTTGCACGAGTTCCTTCACTCCCCTGGGTCCCGTGAACGCATTCTCTTTAATGAGTACCAATCAAGTCGTAAGATAGGCGATCATCTCTCGCCGATTACGAGGAGATTCGTGTCTTCGACTCCAGGGCTACGTATGACGAATTTTTCTCCGCTGATTTAGAATCTGCCACATTATTCATGGCTCAGTATTTGCCAAAATGTTTTTTTTAGCAATTTAACTAGCCTCAAATTATTATATCGTTAGAAACAGTCGGCAACATAGAATTTGTCGTAATCAAGTCGTATGATAGGCAATCTCTCGTCGATTACTCGGAGATTCGTGTCTTCGGCTTCGGAGCTATGTATGACAAATTTTCCTCTGCTGATTTAGAACCTGTCATTTCACTCAGCTCTGTTCTCCGAGCTCTGCTCAGTATTCACCAAACTATCATTTTTAGCAATTCAACCAACCGTAAATTATTACATCGTTAGAAAAATTTGAAAACGTAGAACTTGTAGTAACTTATACTTATGTTTCAGGTACGGACGAAAAAAAGGAAGAACTTCATATTTGGAATCATCTCGGAGGGATGCGTCGTTCCGAGGCCTTAAATCGTTTCGAAATACCCAATTCCACAGCAGTATATCGCAAGTGCAATTACTCTCGGGAGAAACGAGCGTTGCTGGTTCGGTGCGAGAGTGTAACGACTGGTGGGTGGATCTCTCTCTGTCGAGCTCGCCGGGACGATTACCGCAAAGCAAACCACCTAACAAGACATTGTTCCCAATAGCTTAGCCATTCTCCTCCGGTCTGGGAAGGACGCTGTGCAGAGCGTGCAGAGTCATAGCTGTCGTCGTCGTTGTCGGTGGGGCGAGAGCGTATAGGAAGAGTCTTCTTCCTCGTCCTGGTAGAATACCACCCCCGGTAGCTGCGTCCACGTTATATACCGTATAGAAGAGAACCCAGGCGCACAGTTAACAGCCCTGCTGGTCTGGCGAAGGTCGTTAGCAGCCACCCTTTTCCACCCTCGAGCCTCGTCCCTCTCATTCGTGACTCTCCTCCCTTCTCTTCTCTCTCTCTCCCGTCTTTGCTTAAATTCCTCCCTCACTCGTGACCGTAACGACCGCGAAGTATATACGCCACGCTTCGCGTTCTATCCTCCACTGCATGTTCTCCATTCGCTACAACTTCTACGAGGATACTTCGCGCACCGATCCCGACCAGGACCGGCGGAGTTCGAGGGGTGTGGATAATAGTTTGCGAGTTTCACTACTTGTCTATAGATATGTGTGAGGTTGTATTTGCCGAGGAAGGGGCAATTCGGGAAACCAAAATCGTAGTGTCGTGACCCCGGATGGGCCATCGAAGCGCTTCGGCCGCTCGTCCCTTTCCCTCTCTCGTTCGTTCCTTTGAGATCGTAACATTAATTCGTATGACCGAAGGATTAGGTAAGATTACGGGCAGGACGCCTATTTTCTCGGGCCTCCCTTGCACCCCTCGTAATTCGATCACGGAGTTAACCTCGGGACGACCTGAAAAGTAGGAAACAGCTCGTGCACGCACGCAGAAACTGCGTCAAGTACGTGCTTCGTTATCTATCGCCGCGAAAGCGAAGGGTGCCATGGCGAAAAAAAAAAAAACTGAAAAGGATTCGGAGGACATTATCGCCAGCTCGCTCTCGCTCTCTCCCTCCGTCTCACTCTCTCGGTGTACACGATAAAGAGTCCCCGCGAGCCGGGTGATAATATATTCCGGGCAGTGGCGCCGGTGTGCCCAGTGAATATATATATCCGTCGAGGAAAAATACAGATTAAGCCTCCTAAGCACGGATTTAACGCTTATTTATACTCCGCTAAGTACCGAGCGTTACGCCGTATTACGACCCTAACAGCCGGTTAAACTCTCTTTTCTTTGCTTTTTTTCTCTCCACTCTCAATTTTCCGACTACCCTCCGAGACCCTCATCTTTCGTTAACCCTCCGTCTTTCGAAGCGAAAAGTGCCCGATGACTGTCCCGCCGAATTTTTTTTTCTCCGCAGCGAATTCGCGAGAAATCAACGGTAGGCGAGTTCGATTTTGCTTTTTCCGTCTCGTCCAACGAAACGACTTTTCTCGCGAGAACTTCTCGTAACGAGTTTCCGGCAAAGTAGGAAGAAAGACAAACGTTTTTTACAGCCTTGTCGGGAGGGCTCAAAGGTGAGAGATGTGGCTGTTAGATTCTCCTCGTGCAGCACTTCGTGCAGCGGGTGTATGAGAGTAACGCATAGGCGGAGGGGTGGAGCGCGGCTTTTAACTATTTGATTACAGCCTTCCGCTGCCAGCAATTTCGCGTTTTCCGTTGTAACTACCGGCGGCGGCTCACGGGGATAGGCTACGGAGAGGAAGAAAAAAAAACACGCACCCACGCCCGCACTTCGCGAGGACCGGAAAAGCGCGCGGCAAAAGCTTCTACTACCTCTACGTCCGTCCGAGCTTCGAGAGTCATACAATACTTTGTTACTGCGTCGTTAATTTTAACGCTCCCTACGTGCTCCCGATTTCTTTAACTTTGCTGCTTTACGGGGGTTACGACGCAAGTGCCCGGTTGTGTGTGCAGCAGCGAGGCCACCGTCGAGCCGGTTACTTACGATCCGCAGCTATGTCGTACGATGGTTTGTTGTAGCTAGAATCGTTGCGATCGTCGAGTCGGGAGAGCTCGTGGGGGGAATATATCGGTGGCTGATTATTCTAATTTTCGTAGCGAGGAAACGACCGCGAAGATTATCCCGATCTCGTAACCGAGACGGGAGCGAGGAGCGCGAAAATCCGACCCAATTTAGATCCGCGACAATTAACCCTCGGCTTTCTCGCAGTGGAAACGCAGGGGAAACAGGAGGGAGGCGGTGAGCTCTCCTGACGCGGCATCGTTGCCTCGACGAAAGCGTAGCAGTTCGTGGTTTAAAGGTATATGCGCGGTATAAGGTCGAAAAGCGAGCGAGAGAACTCGGAGCTTAAAACGCGCCCCCCCTTCTCGCCCCCTCTTCTGTCCCACTCGAGGGTCTCTCTACTGTACGTCGTTACACGGGCGAACGGGTAGACCCTAAGTGCAGATAAGCGGCGGACCATAACTACTTATCCTACCTATCTCGGCGTCGCGGTTTTAACATTCCCTGGCACTTGTATAATCGAGCCGGGGGTTAACCACTGAAGCGCGCGCGTTGTAAGTCGACGAATACGACACACGAGCGGAAAACGGACGTTGCCGGTCAGATGGAGGCGTCAGGTCGTTTACTCGATTAATACGATAATAGTCTCGGACTTTCTTTCCTCTCGACGTGGAAACCCTTCGCACGACATGTTTAGTTCTTCAATTAAAATTCTAATAATAATTAATGGTGAAAAGTAATTTCACAATTAAATGAATTTTGGGATTGCTTCCTCGTGGAGGAAGCTTTGTTTTCCTGGCATTTTTTTCTCGCGATTTTCATGCAAATGCGTTCATAATCTTCCAAAACGTTGAAAAATCACATACAGAAAAAATTTCTTTATCGAAGTGTGTCACACAGAGAAAAAAAATCAATTTAGTCAACAAAATGTGCGCTTACGGGTGGCGAAACAAATATTTGGTTGATCGAAAGAAATACCACGTTGATCGAACTAACAGGCCGTCGATTCAAATTTTTCTTTGCTTAGTACAGCAATTATTTCGTTGTATCAACCAAAAATTTGTGTCGCCACCCGTAAGCGCTCATTTTGTTGACTCAATCGATTTTTTTTTCTCAGTGCAGGTTTGTAAAATTAAACCGTCTATAACTCAAGAACAGTTTTGTCGATCGGATTGAAATTTGACACAAGAGTAGAGCTGTTTTAGGTGTCTCCGTTTGTAACAATTTGCGCGATAATTGAGACATTCTTTTTGATTTTATGAGATTTTTGAATTTTTCGGATAAAGTGTGTTCTCAACTCTAGCCTTTTTTTCTGTTTCAGCTCTGAAAACTATATTCAGCAAGTTCGAGAATCATCCAGGAAATTCGTACAGTCGAAGCGAGTGACGCTATTGGAATAGAATCGATTGGACGAAAAACACGAGAGCGCGGTATCGCCGATAATGCGGCGATACCCCTGGGCTACATTGCGTCCATCTCGTCCCGCGCGTGTGCGTGCGGCCCGATATAAAATCTGCGCAGAGGTTCGGCCGCGCTTCATCCCACCGGAAAGTGTAACCGATAGCGAAAATATTGGCCCGTTTGGCAATGACACATCTGGGATATACACCGGGCTATGGATTCGCAGATTTTCAGCCTATTCAAATCGCGAAACGCACACACTCGCGCTCCATAAGCGAATTCGTAGCGTACGCTCTCGGTTGCCTTTGACACTCCTGTCCCTCTTCCGTACGATCGCACGCGAAGCTTATAATTCGCGCGGTTCACGAGAGCCGGAGGCGAAATGGCTGTATAGTCGAGTCACGTTTTTTTTCGATCTTTCCATCACTCTTCACCTGTATGCGAGATCTCCTGCGGCAGGAAGGAAAAAATAGAAAATTAAAAAGAACCGGTGACCCATTAACGATTGAATAATTCGCGAGGAACTCGCGGAAAGCGATTTAACACACTCGACGTTGAATCTCGTGATGGCTGTCCCGAAGCAGCTATTTTCCATTTCCCCATTTCCATGAGATTTCGAGCTCGAAAAGTCGCGCGTAAAGATAGTGAGAGATTATTATTATCATTATTATTATTATAAAAATAATTGAATCCGAGATATCGCATGAGGCGAGAGAATGTGGCGAAGGAGAAAGGAAGAAGCAAGTTGGTTGTCGCTCCAGAAAGAAAAATTGTCATAGCTTCCCCTTTTATCCGAAATCGTCTCATACATCCTAAAACAATCACACGGACGGCCGGCCGAGCATTATGTGCCTTTACTTAACACGCAAAAGGCAAGCTCCAGTTCGCCTCGTTCGCTCGCCCGTTATGTATAGGGTGTACCGAAGGAAATAACCGTCATCTGTATTCGCGATAACATCGTAATTGAATGCGGTTGACGGGGATTTGCTGTACGCGTACTATGGGCAGAGACTATAGTGTTGCCAGTAGTCGCGGCCATCGCCACCCCTACGAGTCTCTCTCACTTCTCTCGTCGTCTCGTACCGACGAGCGCGACCGCCACTCCTCCTTCTCTCTTCTCTCGTCGCACCGAGTATTAATCATATCAAGGCGCGGAAAAATCTACCCCCTTTGCTCTCTCGCTCTCGTTCCTCGTGCCCTTCCAACCTCGCCTACACACGTACACACATTGGCCACCAACACTCCGAGTTTTCCTCTCTCTACGTTCTGGCAACGCTGGTAGAAGAGAACGTTTATGTGAAAATGTTCGTATCTTGTAAGAACTACTTTCGTCGCTGACACTCTTCCATCGACTCCCGTTTCATCATCCCTCGTGGAGAAAATCCCTGATGTTCCCCGAGACATTACTCACGTTTACTTACGAAAGCTTATTTTTTTCCAGAGTTTCTCGTCGCAGTACAGTGAAATTTACGGTGGCAGAAGCGCGTCGGGATTGGCAAAGTCACCGGTCACAGCGATGTAGCAGAACGCGCCCTCGTCGACGACCGGCTGGATCTCGAGGAACGACGAGGCTTCCTCGCTGTAGGGCGAGGTCAGCGGATGCTTCTTCGCGGCGTTTCTACGATTTTATATTGTCGTCGATATGAACGGAGAGTCGAGGGAGGAAGGGGTTCTTTCTGTTATCGACACTAACTTGGCCGCTTCTGAAAGAGGGGCCAAAGTGTCCCTGGGCGGATAATCCTGAAAGGGACCGGCCACTCGGAGATCCCTGACGTAGCCGTAAAGCACGTAGGCATAATCGTTCCTCAATGCTTTCATTTTGTCGCAAGTTACGCAGCTCAGTCCGCAGAGGGTCTGAATCCATGCGGCCACTTTGGTTTTCGCTTCGGGACACGGCATCAGCGCCGCGTAAGGTCGGATCTGATAGAGCAGGAACATGAATTCCTGGGCGAAAGATAAAAGCAGATAAAATATCGAGGCTCGGGAACTTCCTTTGTCAGTAACACTTGCGTTGTCCAATTGCTGGCCCATGTCGGGGAATCCTTGATTGCAACTCCCGTCGCAGTGATAGCTGCAAGGAATCTAACGAAATACGATAGGATTTAAAGGATAGTTCGCACATACATTCACAACCGAAAGTTTAATTCGATGAAAATTTTGGTACTTCGCTGTGTGCCAAAAATCTGAACAAATCAGCCGTATTAGAGGTGGCAAGACCTTTGAACTTGCATAATAATAATGCCAAAAAGTTATTCACAAACTCTTTGAAGAAGAAATGGTTTTTCAGTAAATCAGAAAACCTTTTATTTTTTCACTTTAAATGAATTCCTTTCGAAAATTTCAAATTAGAAACTTGAAACATCGAAGCAACGGGACGAATTTCGGATGTTTCCGTATCATGATTCCACAGTACATACAAAAAGTACATACAAGCAATTGCGCCAAGAGCTCTAAAGTTATGGCGTTAAAAAAAATATTCAAAACGAAAAATTGAATAATTCACTGACTATTTGTGGAACAATTTTTTTAAAATTTTGTTAATAACTTTTTGACATTATGAGTATGCAAAATTAATGTTTTTGGCACCTTCAATACAGTTGATTTTCTCAGATTTTTATACCATTAGGTAGTGTTCAAATTCTCACGGAATCTCGCTTCAAGCTGGGAATGTACGTGTGATGCATCCATAAAGTGAAAGCTAATCGCGACTGGGTAGCGTACTTCTTTGTAGTTATCCGGTAGCGTCGAGACATAATCCGACCAAGTCGTATCTTTCTCCCATTCCGCGGAAGGAGCATTGAATATCTTCATTTTTGTCAGATCCTTGAGTCTACCGGACGGTGGTGCTTCCTCGAAGATACCGATCAATTCGTCGTTTATCATGCTGACGGTGAGAGCAGCGAGATATCTGTTACGCTTCTCCCGAAGAACTTCGACATGATACTCGGCGCCGAATAGTTTGTTCACCCAGAGCACGGCTCTCGCGCGGTCCACAGGATTCGACATCGCAGAGGCCAAGTTTCTTATGGCTCCGCTGTAGTTAAAATTAGTTAATTAAAAAAAAATAGCTCCCAGCTCGCTTAACCTACCCGTAGTATTGAAATTCTATCGTCAGCGCATCGGAAGCTGATGTCCCCGGCATCGAATCAACCTGAGACTTCGTTCTCGATCCCACACTTCCGGAGTATTCCCCGCGTTTGCTCGACGACATCTCGCGATATCCGCGAGTTAATATAAAAAAAAAATATATTTACAATAGCCTAAACGAAATTTCGCGCCTCACCGTGACAAGGAACCCCTGAAGGCAGCAACGAAGCGCGTTCGTTGGTATCTCAGCGGTCGCGCATTTATACCTCATGTCGTGAATAAAGTAGAACTTCAGGGTGGGTTGTTACAGCGACGACACTTTGTCGCCGAATTCTATACCGCGCCGTTAAGGTCGCCTTAACATTTTCGAACGATAAAATTTGAAATACGAGCTCGGTGTGGGTGGCGAGAGCGCGGGTGCCTCGTGGAGACGCGAGAGAGCATCAAGCCTTGCGAAAACGTAGTAGGATGTCCGGACCATAACGCGCGCACGGACGATTGCACGGGGGAGTTACTTCGCGACGTTCGCGAGAAAAGGAAATCTTTTCATTCCTCACTCGGCGAAAATTGTCTCCCAAATAGTTGGCTGTGGTATATCGACGATGGTTTTAACCCTTCGCAAGCGGGAACCCCTTTCGGCTGGAACAATTACGCGGATGCTCTTAATCAACCATTTTTTTCATGTCGTTGAAGAAAGTACACTCTGAGACGGATCTATGAATTTTATCATATTTTTTTTCTTGTTTTATTTTAGGTCTGCCCGAAGGTCGTCTGACAAATTTCGGCTTCAGGACAGTTCGGATGACTATGAACGATCGATCGGAAACACAGTGAAAATATGAAAAAAGAAAAGCTCAATCTTCATCAACCGAAGGTGATTTCGGATCGATCCACAAATAATAATTTCCAGGCTGTGCATGAGCGAGTTCAGCTCCACCCATAGGCACGGCCCGATCCACGCACTTGCCCGCTAGAAAGTTCATGAACGTGTCACACTTCCACCCGTAAAAAGGTTCCGTCGTTCTGATCGATTCAGCGAAGTATTCAATGGCACGACGGTGAGAACAGGCGTAACCAACAAGGTCGCCCAGCAAACAGCCCGGTTGTTTTGATCCGCCGTTGGGATAAAAATCCGTATGACCGACAGCTCCCAGATAGCCCAAGAAACCTCCGTTCGTATGAATAATCTGTACGTGCTGGCCGTCCATCTTCGAGATTGATGAGTCAGGCCCGGCGAATCTAAACATCGGAAGAGCTGGATCCAAACCTTGAAAAATCACCTCGGTCATTTTAATTTTTTTTTTCAAGGAAATTCTCATCGAGAGAATTGATCGAAAAATTGATCGTACCAACGACGTGCCGTATCGAGTGCTTGGAATAATAGCCACCGAGTCCCATTACGTGGGCTCCGAGCGAGTGGCCAACGAGCGTAATCGTGTTAGGATCCAATTGACCGTAATCAACGAGAAAATCGATCATTCTAGCGACATCCAAGGCAATCCGCACGATGCGTTTGGCCGCCCATATATAAGGTTCGAATGAATCTCGGCGCCAGTCAAAGACAATCACGTTGCAGTCGTCGTTCTTCAGATAAGCTGTCGATAATGCAAACTTACATTGATCGAAAAAATAATAAGTAAATAAAAAATAACCGATACAAAGTGCAATTGCACAAATATATATATATATATATATATAATATAAGCAGAAGTTATTAACTCGCCGTCGCGGATCAAAGTGCAAGCCACACTATTTGCGTTGCATAGCCATCCGTGAGTTATCAAACGCGTTGGTCTTTCAGCGTCGAAATAACTTCGAGCCAAGATTTGTGAGTGGTTGGTCCAAAGCTGCTGGCTCTTCGTCGGATTTTCTCTCGTGAAGAGATGGAAGGTATTGGCAAACTTGATAAATTTCCGTGTGGATGGCTTTGAATGTGGTTTTTCTTCCATAGTTATCTCGACTAGCGTGCCATTGTCGTCGAGGATGGCCAGCCCAGTGGGCATCGCGTCGATCTCGCGCTGGTACCGAGACACGTTGTCAGCTTCTTCGAGACACCTTCCGATAGAAAGAACTAAAAATATACCGATGATTCTCATTCCAAAATTCGTTAAATTTTATCCTCACCCAAGGTCGCGTGCGCCAGTAGCAAACAGATCGATGCGCGACCTATCATTTTGAGATTCCCCGATTATAGCACAAATTTCAATAACCGAACTACCGCAGCAAGTTGCGAAGATGCAAAACTGCATATCGTAAAATGATTTCGAACGCGGTTTCTTATATAGGCGCTGTGTGCGAGATATTAATCATTCGTACATAGACGCGTGTATGTTTCAGTACTTATTTTTATTATCGACGAACAATGAGTCGTGATAAGAAACGTACGGCGAGCGAGATTCGCTCTTTTTTTTGCTTCGACAATCCAGCGAGGCAAGACAGAGTATAAGCGGCTTGTGCCTGTTGCACCGCCGCAAGAGATTTAAAAAACTTTATCTTTCGTGATATATCGACCAAAATAATTTCATCTTTCACCATATATCGACCAAAAAATGTCATCTTTCACGATATATTGATCAAAAAAATTTCGTCTTTCGCGGTATATCGACCAAAAAAATTGCATACTTTTTTTGTTGCATTGATAACGAGATATCCATGGATCGGTCGACCAGGCGTTTGGTTAAGAAATGTTTGATATAGAAATTAATCTATACGGTTATTTTTATCGTAACGACCGAGCGAATGCGTAACACGCCTATTTAGTTTGGAGGCGAATATTATTAATTATAATCACGGCTAAATATCTCGAGCACGAACTTGCACACGTCTGTTCGTTCCGAAGTCTCAGACCAGATTGTTTTACGTGACGATCGATCTTCTATCGATCATCAGTTACATATTCGTTACAGTATTATTATTATTTTTTTTTGTTTCAGATATTGTGGCAAAGGCAGCGAAGTCGGTGCTTCAGGCGCGTGGTTCTCTCAGAAAGGATGACAACAGAGCCCTTATCGCGGGATCTTTAATTCCGATCGGAGAGGAAAGGAAGGGGCCGAGAGTGTGACGCGGGATGGAGAGAAACGGGCGAAATTTCTCTTGCGGTTCGTTTAAGGGGGAAGCGAGAGCCGAGCGTCGTCATTTGTCCGTTGCATAGAGAGACCCGGGGCAGTGCGGAGTCCCGGGTGTACGCATCGAGGGTGGCTTTTCTGCGTGGCAAAGCATCACGAGGATAAAGAGGAAGAGAGATCGTACTCTCATTCTGTCCCTGGAAATTGCTTCTGCTGATTTCATTTCGTGGCTAGATTATTTTAAGGGGATAGCCTGGCTCCGTTCTCTCTGCTCTCCTTTTTTTGGCCCGTATGATTAATGTGATTTTTGAGAGAGGGTGCACACCGCAGTCTCGGCCGACGGTACACAACGACCCCTCTTCTTCGTTCCCTGCACGATTAAACCAGCCGTGAGCGAATCCAATTAAATTTCTCCACAGCATCGACCGACGATTCACGATTTTATTTTTATTTTTTTTCTCTATTGCTTTTTATTTCACGCGCTTGAAAAACATTGTATTCGATAAAACTTACCTGGAGTTCTATCGCCATTAGAGTTGAATCTCTCTCACTGTTATTGGAACGTTTCCCGTAGGTTCGAAGCATCCCGAGCAAATGGCACACTCGCGCCTGTTCGTTTGCCGCGAGGGGTTGCTCGTCGGCATCGAGTAAACTGGCCCTGTCTGTGTTCGGCTCTATAAATTTGGACGGGTAGCAATATGCGCCGAGCGAAAAGGGCGAGACCGGTACGCGACCGAGCGTGCCTACGAGTTTTAAGGAGTTTCAACCTCCCATTATAAAGTCTTCACCGAATATAATAACATCCCAGTCCCGTGGGCTGGAAGACATTAGGGAAATCGGGTCGGCGAGCAGCGGTCGCTTCCTCCGCTTTTCCAGAAACCCCAACCTCGCTCGGGCGAGAACAAATCGGCCAACTTGAACCGCGGCAACGGCCCTACTTCTGCGATTTCGATACCGTCCCGTATCCATTGCGGGGCGACGTTATTGGATCTGTAGATTATAGTAGTTGCGGGCGCAAACGCGAAACGAGACAAGAACGATTCCCGATTCGGCAAAATCGACGAGCCTTAAGCCCTTGATGCAAACGACGAAATGAAAAGCCACTCGGATAACAATGGGTAGAGCCAAAAAATTATATCTGCGACGCACGTTGTCTTGTATTAATAAGAATGTATATTTTTGCTTTTTTTTGTCTTCGGTAGTAATGGAGAACCCTATCAATCGCCAGTATAGGTATTAATAGGTGCACTAATAATGACTTTATATACAATGATGAATTCAACAAAGAAGTGCGTTTTCGGCTTTACGCCTTACATAAACAAAAATTACAACAATAATATCGCCTCTCTCTTTCTCATTCTCTCTTTCATATCTTTATCGTCTTTAGCTCAATCGTAACTAACACCATCTCGGTTTTTGTTTCTTTTTTCTATACATAGCGTTTCTTTGTACTCGATCATACTCGGAGAGGTGTTTACGGGGCGTTCGTCGTGCAATTCACGGCACGTCTCAGCGACTTTGTATTTTGGTATGGATAGGTTTCTTTTCTTCGTTTTTTTTCTTCTTTTTTGGTATCGTAAAGCTATGACTGAGAACTCGTATGAAACGGCAACGGCGAAGAGTCCCGAATGTCGCATTGCCCTTACATAGAAAAAGAAAATAGGAATATCTGCCGAATCGCGTCTGACCGGGCATTCTTTCACATTTCTTTTTATCTTACAATTATAATCTTTGGTATCAGCTGTATGGAACCGACTATGCGTCTCTATGTTGACTCGCATACGCTTCTCGCAAATCTCAATCGCATCTCACATTCACACGCTAATTATTCCTTCGCCACTCTTATTTTCAAATTTAATATTTACAAGTATTCTTCGCCGTTCGACAAGGCAAACGAATGAACATCGTCGCAGTTTTTGTTTTTTTTTTTCTAGAAATATCTTACATAAGCCTTTTGATGGTTATAATTGTTCGTTATCGTATTTATACAACTCGGTATACTCCCTATACATATATAAATTGTCACTTTGTTCGATTCTGTATTCCGCACGATTAATCACAATGATCTTTGTTTTCAGTAATCGTCGAGACGATATCTTCGTTATTTTTTATATTTATTCGTTTTTATCGCTTCCTCAGCCTCTGGAGGGCCCGAGGTCGGTCGCTTCTTCTCTCACAGTCTTCGTTCCACCTATATCTTCGATCCGGCGAAGCAGCTCACCGCGTGCGTTCAGTATCCGTCGAGACATCTGAGCTTCTTCATAGGTGGAGGAGCCTCGTCTCAGCTGGTCGGCGCGGGCATCGACATTGGCGGAGGCTTCACCGCACCGATTCCCGGACCCGCGAGACCGTTGTTGTTCATGTCACCGGGTCCTCCCCTCTGCACCCCTATGCTACCGTTCACCGTCGGCGCGCCCCCCGACAATTGGCCCTGCAACCGATAAATCAAATTTTCGTAAATTCACCAAATTTAATTATCCCAAAAAATCAACGACCAATCGTTGACAAATTAACGAATCGATCGATCGTAACGATAATAATTTTTTTTTTCCAGGTCGCTTACATTCGAGACGTGATTGTGCTGTCCCATCTGTTGCCCGAGGCTCTGCGACTGGAGCTGCCCCTGGTGTTGCTGAAGCTGATTGTGTCCGGGATGTTGCTGCTGCTGCAGATTTTGTCCGACCCCGCCGGCTCCGCTCGGCGGAGTGGGCGTCGGTGGTAACTGCCTCTTTATGTGGGCCAGCGAGGCGGGCGGATGGAGAGCCATGTTCGCGAAGACGAGCCTCTCCTCGTAGTCGTACTCGCAGAGGATCTTGTTCTCGCAAAGGTAGAAGCGGTCGCCGACGCAAAACCTGTGGATCATACAAGCGAAGGGACACGTGTGAAGAGCGACCAATTTTTCCGCACGATTATCGGAGGGAGGAATTTCTTTCTCAGACCTGAGGATCTCCATCGGGCGAAGAGCCCGATGGAGAACCCGCTAACGACACTCCGGACTGGGTCAACTCGGCCTACGGTCGCGATTTGTCGCAGACTCCTCTCGTTGCAACGCGCGCATCTGGACCTTTGTCGCATCCGCTGCATTGAGGATGATAATAGGCCCGAGAGAAAACGCATCCCGGCGGACGATAACGATAACGAGCCGGTGATAATCAGGCGCGAGGCTCGAAGCATTTTGCGCTCCGAGTACATTATTTTTTGTCCCAACTGCGGCGGCGGTCGCGGCCACTGCTAATTAGCTCACGAAAAATATATAGATATACGGAGAGTGGGGTTTGTTCTTCTTCTTGCTCACACTTGCGATAGGCCATTCGGCGCTGTGCGCCAGCGAGTCTGTAAATACAGTGGGCTGACGAGGACAATTAGCGATCGCCGCCAGATAGACGTGAAAGCGAACGAAGAGGATGCGGGGAATGAGAGAGTTTGCTTGCTGGTGTAGCGAAGCATCAGCGTGTCGGGCAAATAATTATTATCGGGCTTTTCCTCTGTCCGCAGGCAGCTGCAGAGAGGGTTGCGGCTCCATATACATATATCTCTTTCGCTTTCGTTCTCGAATTTGCAGGAGCGAGCGGGACGGCATTTGATCCGCGAAACTGTATGCCGTGGGTCTGGCTCGAGGTAGATATTCATAATCGCCCCTGGCAAATAGAATTATCGCATTGCGCGTAGCTCATTCCGGGTCCGCTCTCTCACTCCGCGGCCCAGCATTATGCGATTCGCGAGCGGCGAGCTTTTGCCGCGCAGAGGCATTTCGTCCCCGCACGTCCCGGCCCGAACCCTCGACGATCCTTCTCGCAAGCGTGCGTCACGATTCTGCCGGGACACGATATCCGAGCGGCCCTTCAAACACCGTTGAGCCGACGGGCTCGCGACGATACGACGCTCACTGTTCTTCACACACGAGCCATTATTCCGTCGCTCGCTGTGCAGACGCGGTATTTAACTCTTTAATTAAATGAGCGCTAATCTGTTGCCAGTTGCGCGGCATATTGCACGGAAAATTCAGGGATGAAACGGAAATTATGTGGAGGTGATAATTGTTGATTTTCTTTTTGTTTGTTCTACAGGTCGTGTCTCTGTGTGTTCCGTTGGACTTGTGTAGAGCCCGAAGTCATTTCTAGAAAATTGTCGGAACTCGATGGCACAAAAATTTGAAGGCTGCGACCAGGGATCTTTTGAAATATTAACAACGTGGAAGAAAATTGGAGGAAGACACTGGTACTGTATGTAAAAAATTCAAGCACGAAACGGAAATTATATAGTGAGAATTATTGGATTTTTTTTTGTTTGAAAGGTGTCTGTGTGTTCCCATGGATTTGTGGAGTTCGACGTCATTTCTAGAAAATTGTCGGAACTCGACGACACGAAAATCGAAAGGCTGGAGTATCTTTTGAAATATTAACAACGTCAAAGAAAATCGTAGGAAGACAACTGTACAGCATGCGCGGCAGCCAAAGTTACCAGGAGTTGATTTGTTGCTATTTGTGTAGAATATTGCATGGAAAATTTAAGAATGAAACGGAAATTATATGGACGTGATAGTTATTGAATTTTTTTTGTTTGTCCAAAGGTGTCTGTGAGTTCGCGTGGACTGGGACAGCCCGAAGTCATTTCTAGAAAATTGTCGGAACTCGACGACACAAGAAACGAGAGGCTACGACCGAGGATCTTTTGAAATATTAACAAACGTCGGCGAAAATCGTGGAAAGACACCGGTACAGTACGCGCGGCAGCCAAAGTTACCAGGATCCACGGCACTTTCCTCAATAGGCCACTCGCTCTGCATGGAAAATTTCAATCTGGCCGAGCTCAGATAACTCGGTTGAATCTTTAACGAGGGTCCTCCGTACCTGGCCGTCCGCGAGGGTCGCTTGGTGCAGATGCCACTAGACGGAAGTGCAGAAAGGACGGATAGAAACTCGACACGCCGGAGGATATGGCCGGGCGCTCTGGGTAGAGGAGAGAGACTTCTGAATAAATAATTGAAATCGGGCAGTGCCAATGTGTGACCCCATTAGGGTCGCTTTACTGCTGTCGTCGCCTGGATAGTTGGGAAGCGAAATATCTGCCTCTCTCGACCGGCGACGATTGTCTGGCGGTCAACCTCGTGGCCTCTCCGAGAACATTAATTCGGCCTGGCAGTCGCTTTTACTCCCGATTTTCTTATTTATCTTTCACGAACCCCGATGTCGGATTTAGATGGACGTGTATGTAGGTCGAAGAGGGCTTCACCGACACTTCCAGTGCAGCTCAAAATCTCCTCATTTGATTGCAATTTTATGAGAGTCGAGAGGTACCAATGAGAGAGTTATTTAGATAGCTCTGTTGATATTCAATCGATCCTCACTCGATCTTGCTATTCGTTTCCCCCTATCACTTTGAGTCAGAGCTGGGCAAATACCCAAGTACTTGAAGTACGTATTAAAGTATCAAGTACTCTAAGTACTGAGCGGTAGGTTGTTCTTGAGTACTGACGTATCGAGTACTGGCAGAACTAAATTCTTGAAGTTTTGAATAGTGGGCACGGACTCAGTACTTGATGCTTCAATACGTATACAAGTACTTAGTGCATTTCGACCAGCTCTGCTTTGAGTCAACCTTCCGAGATCAAAATCCCCTCAAATTTCCATCTCATCGTAGAATATTTTTAACGCTAAAGCACGACCCATGAGAAGATCGAGAACGAAATAAAGACGTTAAGGAAATATCGTGCTCGTATCAGTCGACACACACGCGATTTACACGCCATATAGATCGCGAGAAGAGGCCGCGGATCGTAGGGTTACTCTTTAATTGGACGCTCGTTAAATTAGACCGGACGTCTTTTTAGGAGAGTCCCCGCGGAGAGCTAATTGGATCGGTAAATCATCCGGTAACCAGCAGCAGGGTAGGAGTGGGAGGGTTGAGCGTGGAGGATGGGTATCTACCGTATACAGTATAGCACGCCGGCAGGGTGAGTTGCTCGAGCAGTTGAAGGGGGCACCGAGCATCCAGGCGGGCTGCATGGCAGGGTGGACGGAGGAGACTCGGAGGGTGGCGCGACAACCCTTTATTCCGTGTTATTACAGTCTAAAGTTACCCCCGTGTAATTGTTGCTGTTTAATTGCAAGTTCCAAGTCGCCAGCTCGCGTTACCGCGTCGGGCCGATCTCTCTCTCACGCGCTCCGGGCTTCAAGCTCGTAATTGCAGCTCCTCGTCCCCAACACCCAGCAGACAACTACCCCTTGCACGGTCAAAACAATATGCGACTGTGGAAGCGAACGAGTTAGTAGCTCGGGTATAAGCGAACCCACTCGCCGCCGACACTAATTCCTCCGCTCTCGAACCACCAAATCATCGCGAACAATGCACTGCGTAGCGAACGCTGTGCGATCGTGTCAAAGGCGCGTTTTTGTCGCGACACAGCCGATCCAAGAATGTAGCCGATTATTCGTGTCTGCAGAGCTTGTAGGAATGCTCGTAGGCCGACGAAAGAACACACACAAGAAAACCAAGACTCGCCCCCTTTAGAGGGGACTCGAATGGGGGAGACGGGAGGAGAATTTCAACCCCTGCCGTGTAATATACATAACAATTTTATACGTGACACGTATCACTCCCATAAGCATGGAGGATTTTCATCCCCCTATTTTGAGTATCGGTAACTCTCGTGTATCCCATGCAAGCCGGAAGAATCGATACTTCGCGAAGCACCGACGACGAAATATCGAAGCACCGACGACGAAATATCGAAGCATCGGCGACTCGGAGTCATTCCCTCTTTTAACAATGCTTCTTTTTTTCTTTTCTTTGTTTTTTTTTTATATACGTGTCGGTGGCGAACGTTATATCGCGTCCTCGTATAGCCGCAGATAAAAGTGTCACGGAGTACAGCCAAGAAAATGTCCCCGAGGATGAGTGTCTCTTATCTTAGCCATGAGCTTTTCCGTCTTGATACTTTGAAGATGGGTGGGAGGGAAAAAAATACCGGGTACGTATGTGAGGGAAATATCGATCGAATATCGCGTTGCTCCCGGTGGTAGACAATTGTTGCTCCTCGGTGGAGGTAGGCGGGCAGCTCGAGCACCATCCTCGATGTAGGGAGAGCGGGGCAAAATGGGACAGTGGGGCAAAACGGGACACCGGGCAAAACCCAATTTTCCAATAATTTTATGGATTTTACAGCCGGATTTTATGTCCCGTTTCGCCCCACTGTCCAATAAAAAAAAATATGGAAAATTGCGTTTCGCCCCTGTTGTCGAATAAACGGCGACGTGAAGCTAGGCGGGAAAAAAGCGAGAATGATTGTTTTTTTGTTATTATTGTTATTGATCGTTCAGTTCGTTTTCTCGATTAATGTTGAACAGATATGATCAGGCAAATTGTCAAAACAAAGAGTTCGTTAGCAATTTAAAATAAGATAATTTTCTATTGAACGTGAGAACTCGCGAGATTACTAGAATGAGAAAGAGAGCTCGCGAGAAACGGTCCTCATTTCGACATTTCTTACACAGTAAAAAATAATTTCGTAAAATCGGAATGCAAGATTTCGTAACAATTATTTTTAAAAATAAGTGACAGACTCGTTTGTCAATTATTTGAATGTACGAACGTGTTCTTTTATTTCCCAACGTCATTGACAATTTTAGGTCGTATTTTTGATTGTAAAACTAAAATCAACAAAAAGAAAATTCTGGACGTTTGTGGACAATAAGTTGTTGTAAAAAGTACAAACTTTTTTTTAGTGTGTAGCCGACTCAAGCACAGTGGATTGGTATTGTGGCGGCGAAACAGTCCGCTGTCCCGATTTGCCCCGTCGTCCCATTTTGCCCCACTCTTCGCTATATAGCGTGAAACGGCTGTATACAGGAGCCTCGAAGACGTCGAATTGTCCCCCGGTATCAAGCCGGTAGGACGAGTGTTGGAACGAGAACGACGAAGTGATCTAGCTGGAAAGCGGGCGGCGAGAGGACGAGAAGTGAAACAGTCGGTGCGCGTATAACGCGCGGGCATCGAGAGATACTCCGAACGGGTAGAGAAGCGGCGGCGGGCGGAGCGGAGGACATTGTCGAAGATGGACAATGCCAGACGATAAAAACGTAAAATTGATGCTCTTTTGTTCGTATTGTTTGAGAAGCTTGTAGCAGCGTTTGTCGCACGCCTCGACGAGCCATTACTATTGGCTCCAAACTTGACACAGTACAACCCGCAGAGTTGGCTCTTCTCTCGGCTGCCAGTTCTCTCCCTCCCGCAGCCTCCGTCTCTCGCTCGGCTAACCCTTCCCTCTGTTTCGTGCTCGTCACCCTCTTTTTTTCATTGTCATCCAACAGCGGAAAACCTCCGAGTAATAAGCCCGAGCGCCGTCGATAACTCGTTCTCTCACTTGCTTACGACGTCCCACACGTAGGGTAGAGCGGGGCAAAACGGGGTTTTTGGGCAAAAAGTCATTTTCCAATAATTTTTGGATGACCGAATTCGCCCTATCGGATACATCAGGCTTTTCTGTCCAGTTTTGCCACCTTATCCGATCCAAAAATGATTGGAAAATTTAGTTTTGCCCAAAAACTCCGTTTTGCCCAAAAGCTCCGTTTTGCCCAAAAACTCGGTTTTGCCCAAAAACTCGGTTTTGCCCAAAAACTCGGTTTTGCCCAAAAACTCGGTTTTGCCCAAAAACTCGGTTTTGCCC
>JAPYZD010001235.1:0-22605 GCA_030522725.1 Ichneumoninae sp. B BG-2022a | reverse complement strand
AAAAAAAAAGTTTTGTTGCCGGGTAATTTGTTAACCAATTAATTTTTTGATGAATTTGTTAATAACATTTTGCAATTATTATTATACAAAATTAATCTTTCCAATACCTTTAGTATATATGATTTTTTTCAGATTTTTACACCATCAAGAAGTACTTGTATTTTCTCTTATTGTTGTCGAACTTATGCGAAGTCGGCGCGCAGCGAGACTCCCTCCTTAACTCGAGACGAAAAGTGTCTGAAACATTGTCTTACCACACCGATGTTCGAAATAGAAAATGTTCCACCGGTTAAATCTTTCAAAGGTATCGCCGATTTTTTTCCAAGTTCCTGCAACCTGTTCAATTCCCTAGCGATCTCGACGATGCTGAGACTCCGAACATTCTTTATATTCGGAACAACGAGACCCTCCGGAGTGTCCATTGCCAGGCTTATGTTGTGCTCCTCGAATATCTGCAGAGTTTGGTCATTCTCGTGCACCCATGCGTTCAATCGGGGAAAATCGTCCAGGGCTTTCGAAGCGGCTTTGATGAAAAAGGGCATAAAGGTCAAGGCGACTCCCTGTTCCTTCGCGTAATCCTTTGCCTCGGTTCTGTAACGAACCAGCTTCGTAACGTCGCACTCGTCGCTGTATACGAAATGTGGTATGCTCTGAAATGAAAAATTTGTTTAGTTCTGTTTTCAAGACACTTCTCATTAATAAAAAAACTAAAAATTATATAATAATTTACGAGCGATTGAGTCATAGATTTCCACATGTATTTCTGGTACCCCTTCAAGGTCTCAAATGTGCTACCAACTCCTGGGGCCTTGCCGATAACTCCTCGAGCACTGCCATCGACCGTTTTCCCTTCCGGACTTGATCTTTTTTCTAAAAACGCCAGCATATCCTCTTTAAGAACTCTTCCGGCTTTACCGGTGGCAGCGACGTCTCTGAGATCGATCTTGTTTTCCCAAGCGATTCTTCGCACAGCCGGTGTGGTCAAGATTTTGCCCGTCGATTCATCCTTCTCGCTGTGCGGTACGTTCAGATGCACATTTGGCTTTGTGGTAACAGCCAAATTCTCACCGGCCTCGGTTCTTATTTGATTGTCACTTGTGACCCCGGGCACTTCGTCTCCCAATTCGATATCCACCAGGGCATCGCCCACCAGGGCAACGTCGTCGATTTTGTAGTGCAATGCTTTTATTTGACCATCGTAACGACTGGTTATCGTCACCGATGCCTTGTCGCTCTGCACCTCGCATATCTGATCGAACTGCGCTACCTTGTCGCCCGGTGAGACGAACCTGAAACATATGGAAAAATTAATATTTCTCCTCTTCTCATACATTACGCTATTTATGATTTTTAAAAATATTTAGCTAAACAAACTTGCCATTCTTTGATCGTCACCTCTCGTATTCCCTCGCCGATGTCGGATAGCTTGAATGGCACGACCGATCCGGGCCTTATGGAACTCAGCGATAGAAACCGATGGTTCGGTGTGCACACACCTTTACCCTGACGGCAGATAAAATAAACTGCTCGAATGAAGAGCACGCTTCTCCGAACGTTCGGGCCACTCACTACTTACTAACACAAGTACTTTCTACAATTTTTCTTATCTTATATTTACGTTATCCTACGTTCGAGTAGTATTTCAGTGTCGTTAATTACCAGTCGTACGATTGCCGATAGTCGTGACGTTAAAGCCATCCCGACTCTTGCTGCACTTCACTGTAGTTCGACGTCGAAAAAGACAATATGTGTTTAAAGCTTCAGCCACGTTTTACGTATACGCTCGTACTCGACGATTGAACAGAATCTTTTTTGTCGCAGCGGAGAGGTATAACGACGAGAGAGTTGAAATAATAAGATAACGGAGCACGAAAAAATTGTGCCTACCGTCCGAACACGGTATGGCAGTTTTCATCGATCACTCGACGCTCGTTTCCCGTTGGTTTATTCACCAATCACAAGTGTAATATTATTCCGACACGAAATTCATTCTTGCGTAACGCAGCGAGGAGTCAACAACAGCGATAAGAGAAGCCTGACGGTGGCCGAACCGTGCACGTCGTCGACCCGAAGAACAGTTGGCATTTTCGGTTATCGTGCGGTTCATCGGTATTTCCGATTTTCCCACACTTATGTACATCGAGATTAATATTTAACTTTCTAATGTGACGCAAAGATTTCTGATAAATAAATCGCTGTACGGACAAAATTGTTGTATTCGCTCAATCCTCTTGTTCTTCGATATATATACCTTTCAATTTTATTCAACGTTCGAGTATAATAACAAGCATCTCTGTGATAATGATATAATTATAATAAGATCACAACATTAGTGATATCGGTATTGCGCTCGTCAAACTTAATTAATCTCTCGCGTTATACGTAACGAGCAAAAAATGTCCAATATTTAGTACATCCAGTATACCGTGTTTTAGTACGTGTTTGTTTTTTTTTCTTCTTCTCTTCATTCCTCTTTTTCATTAAACAATAGTCGGAGGGGTGAGGTTTTTTTTATCGATTACCACGAGTCTCTATAAAATAATTATACGGAACTTTGCCCTATTAATTGCACGATAATAATACATGTGGTCCAGAGTCTTTGAGCTCTTCCCGTCGATCATATAAATGTATCAGATCAGGTAAAAATATTCATGACTTAGCTCATTTAGTCACCCCTCCGAAATCCAATAAATACTCATACTCTTCCAACGAAATGTTTTGGAAATAAAAATCAATGAAAACAAATTATCTACACAACGATGAATAATTTACGGTGATACGTCTCGATAATTTTTTTTTATCTACCTCATTAATACGTTAAACGTGTGATTTTGTCGACAGATTCTCAAAAAATAGTACACGGTCGGTTCAGTTTAATATTACATTTTCTTTTTCTTCCGCTCCGTCGCAGCATCTACGAGGAGCAAGTCGCGATTTCCCGCGGAGGCCTTTCGAGACTGTGTTCAGTACGAGATATTTTTTATGCCTTTTTTTACTCGTGTGTCTTTGATAATGAGCCCTCCACGTCTCGCGAGTGGAGAAGCTTGAAAAATGCCTTATTAGGTCGTGCGTGCAGTCTATGGATTAATCACGTTCACAACACATGTACATGTTCAACAGTAACAATAGACAACGACGACAGTAATGACGACGATGAGTTTCGATAGTGTGTGTTTGTGTATGTGTATGATATCGATAGTGTGCGAATGATGAGGCCGATATAGACAATTGGCATAAAACATTTTTCTGCGCTTTTTGTTTCTGTTTTTTTCTTCTTTTCTTTTTTTAAATGTATAACTTATAGACACACGACAATTTCCTTCGAGTCAGAATATCTCGACAGTCCTCTAATAATCGTATATCTAAATCCTTGTTTCAAAGTTCATCTAAACAACATAATTAATCGTTTACTCGCATACATTTTTTTCATAGTCCATCGGCTACAGTATAAATCGTATTGTTCGCTTTCTTTTTTTTTTACTCGCTTCTCGTACAGTCCATTCTCTATTAAATTTACACATAGCACACTCGTTTTTAAACGATAAATTTATTGTTGAATCTTTGTTTAACTTGACTAGATTCATCTTGCGATTGTCAACTGGGAGTTGAGAAACTGGCGTGAAAATTGGAATAGTTTTCGTTCACCGACGTCTCGGATTATTCGATCGACAAATCATTTCGTGTTCGAAGATAATAATAAAATCAACGGGAAGCATCCGGCTCGTAACATCGTTAGAACTTTGATATGAAACAAACGTACTGCACGTACCGTAGAATTCTAAGGTAATGTTTTATAGATCCTGTTCCACATTTACACCAGTTACTCTATCTCTCGATAGTCGACGAACCGTCCGTGCATTTTTAATGCACCACTCTCGCGCGGTCCATCCTTCTAAAGTCTTTTACGCCTCGCACATCGTTCGCGAAGCCTCATAAAAGTTAGACGAGTCCACAGGGTATCGTTTCATCCGTCTCGACAAATTGCAGTCACACTATTGGAGAAGCAAAAAAAAGTCTAGAGTTGGGCAATTTGTTCGTTGTTGGTTTGGTTCGACGTGTTGGTGGAAGCTATCGAGATTTCGGTAACCCCGACCGACGCTTGTACTACAGCGCAAAGGGCACTTCGCAGTGGCACGTGCTCGCTCCCGGTCTCGCATCCAGTATCTGCAACACGAATAGATGTTTCAGTTAATTATGCATAAAACTTCGGTCTCCCAGGCGAAGCGACGGAACCTTCGATCCGTCGCCGGCTGTTTCGCCAACGGACTTTCGATCTTCACACTCTTAGACAACAGCTTCACGGAGTTAAATGAGAGTGAGAGTGCATCGATCACGACGCAGCGGAAAGAGGTCAGGGTCGACGATGTCGAAGGGCCATCGCGGACCGATTTGCGTCGCGGGTGCACGATTCGCGGAGACTTTAAGGCTTCGAATTAAATCAATAAGTAATAATAGTTGCGAGGATGATCGACCGTGTCACCGACGTCCGCGTCCTCGAAGATTGACGAGGACCAGACGAGATAAGGTTCCGAACCCGAAGGCTACATTTTATTTGTATTTTCATTGCATTTCTCTGGTGTGCAGTTGCAACGGTGAAAAGACTAACGCGTGACCGAGCGCCGCACCCTTCGACACCTCACCTTCGACAATTCGCTGTCTTATTGGTCGTACTAAAACGAGAGTTTTACCGCATTGAAGAAATTCAAGATGAAACACGCGAGCTTCTGGCACGGCTTTGAATAAAATCGAAGCTCGCGAGTGTATCGTAACTTTGCGCGTCAATCATGCACAAAGCTCTACAAAACTCGGATCGAACAGCGGACAAACTCACATTTGGTTACGGACGATGTGCCGACGCTGCTCCCGTGTTTCTTGACGGTGCTCCCTCCCATCGTAACTTTGCCGCGAATATTTTTGTCCGGTTGGAAGACGATAATGTACACCTTAGGCGAATATAGGCACACGAGTGTTACCGAGGCGCTCAGGCTTATAGCGACGCAGAGTGTCGTTATCTGTGTCTCGTGAGCGTTTCCCGTGCCAAAGTAGATCGGCACGAACGCCAACCATATTATACAAGTCGTGTACATAGTGAATCCGATGAATTTACTCTCGTTGAAGTTCTCGGGTATTTTTCGAGTCTTGACAGCGTATATCGTCGATACGGCGATCAGACTGGCGTTGTACAATTGCGAGAATAGAAAACTCATGTCCTGTATGTTGCACTTGAGTATAACTTGCTGACGATCGGGATAGAAGTGTCTCGTGCCCGGTGGTTCGACGATCATCCATACGAGTGTCAGGACGACCTGAAAGGCTATGAGCGCGGCCGCTATGCAGACCTGCGAGGTTGGACTTATGTAACGAGGCCTCACCGCCGATCTCGAGGCCGAATCGAAAATTCTTGCTATCCTGTTCGTCTTCGTTAGCAGAGCACCGTAAACCGCACTGAAACTAACTCCGACACCGAAACGCTGAAGCACGCACGTTACAGTCGTTGGCCTCGCGAGCAACAGAAATGTATTCAGATAACATACTAGAACACCGGCGAGAAGTATTATCGTCAATTCGCGACCCGACGCCCGAACAACCGGGGTGTCGCGATGCTGGAACATCAGACCGGCAACGGCGAGCGTCGCGACGATTCCGAGAAAGGAAATAACCGCCGGTGCGATTGCGAACGCGCTGCTCCACGTTATGTGCTTGACCGGCAGCGGATAACAGCCGCGCTTGTCCTCGTGAGGCCAATAACCAGGCTGACAATCCTTGCAGGTCTTCTCGTCGTAAACGTACTCGTATTCCTCGCAACGATCGCAGACCCAGCAACAGGTGTCACCCTGTTGCTTTCGAATCATTCCAGGCTCGCAGGGCAACGAGCATGCCGATATCGGGATATCGTCGGTTCCCTTCGCCCATATCAGCTCGTCCGTGTTGAGAACAAGCCGGTTGTACCACTTGCCGACGACCTGTGGAACAGACGCAAGGATTCAGCTCCAAAATCGTTCAGTCGTTTCCCATAGTGGCCGCGGTCAGGGAAAACCGGGAAAAGTCAGGGAAAAAGAATCGTGGTCAGGGAATCAGCGAAAAATCAGGGAATTCCAAAATTGGCCAGGGAAAGAGAAAATTCCTTGACCAATTCCCGAATCTTCTATAGATAAATAAAAAGGACATTAAAGGGAGGCTTAAAAAAATTAGGAAGATTTAAAAAAAAAATAGAATTAAACATTAATACAATAATTCGGCATTTTCATTTATATTGTTAATTTTAAAAAATAGAAGTCGTTAGAAGTTTGGTCAGGGAAAATGTTTAATTCGTCAGTGAAAAGTCAGAGAAAAGTCAGGGAATTTTTTTCCGGAGAAAAAACGGCCACCATGTTTCCGCAAGTTTTATCGATTTATCTGATCGGGGAAAATGAACATGTATGAATAAGTAGCGTTTGTGCCTCAAGCGTTTCGAGCCCTGGTTATGGATTATGGAACTCGGAAACCGGAAGCACATCACTTCCGGTCCGAAAATCTCATTCTTTCGACCGATATATTTGAAATAATTAGGGTCTGAGAAAAGGTACCCTGGGGGAGGTGCAATAATCTATTTTATATGATATTTTCCAAAATGTATATATAAGAATTTACATAATGGTCAGGTACACTGAAAAAAGAAATTGCTTGCGGCTGCCGAAGAAAAAAATGTTTGTTTTAATTCTACTTTCAATTCTTACAATTCCATATGATATTGAAACAACGACAGCCAGACTATAAAGTAGACATGTTATCGTTTCAATCCGGCATGAAATTGTACGAATGTAGAGTAGAATTGAAACAACGTTTTCACTTCATTGGCAGCCCGCAAGCAAATTTTACTTGATTCAATGATTTTTTTTTTTCTGTGTACATGTCGATTGGACACTCACACCGATACTCATGAATACCCACACACGCTTACAGACACTCTACAGCTCTCATAGATCTGTATAGCGCGCGAAACGTGGGAGTCAACATAACAGCTAGTGTATACATATAAGATATATGATCATTTTGTTCCCGGGAAGCCTTGAATTTGATGCCTTCCAGAGGAAGAAGCATGGAAATTGGTTTATGCAATAATGTAATCGAAAATTAATCGAGTTTGAGACTATTTAGTTACAACACTCGAGGGCTTAATGGCATTCCCTTGATCGTGTTTAATGCTAATTAGTCGATCATTTTCCGCCCAGCGTGGCGTTGGTGTAACACATTTTTCTATCAGGTTTACAAGATAAACAACCTACTCGGTAGTAGTAGCCGTTCGAGCCGCTCTGATTTGCCTTCTGGAAGTTGAGAATTTCGTAGCGTGCCAGGCCGTCGCCGTGCTCGTCGAACTTCACCTCGCTTCCGGCTGAATCTAAATGACACAAGACATAGAAAGGCCGACGATTAATTTACACATTACAAAAAAAAAATCTCATCATCATTACATTTCTCAATGCCGTAAGAAACAGCAAAGCCACACTTTGGAGTTACCGTTCAGAGTTACCTTTCTCATTACTCCACAAAGAAGTGAAACATTACTGATTCTTCGATCGGTGCGATATCGTCACTTTCATGAACAAAGCGACTCCGAGATTAAACGGGAAATAGAACATTCTTAATATTTGTTCGCGAATGAAAGTATCCGATATACACATATATATATTTACAATGCCCGCAGCGTTAATGCAGCTGGAACGTTAGAAATTATTTCGGTAACCACGACCTCGTTTCCGATCGCCCCGAGCACAACCTATTATCACGTCTCTGAGATCGTGAAAATTGGAAGTGGAGATATATGAATTCCAGCATTATAGAATCGGCTCGACTGTAGACCCATTGTGTGTACGAGCGGATGAACGCAATATATCCGAAAGACGTTGTGCGTCCGACGTTATTCATATTCTCATATTCCTTTATTCGTTTCCGTTCGAGAGGCGCATGTACGGAATAATTTATCGTAGGGCTCGTGACACAGGGTGGAGGGTTCGAGATGAAAAGAGGAGGCCCGACTCGTTGGACACCGGATATATATTTCGAAGACGTTTCGTCGAGCAGACAGCAATTTGTGCGAATCCGAATAATAAAGCTTCGACGACGTGTATTAAACGTATATATAAGTGAAGTGGGCGAGGAATCGATATGCCCTATGGATATTGACGAGCGCGCTCTCGCTGTGATATACAAGGGTTCTCAGACTCTACGTATATATCGATCATCTTATTTTCTTTAAGCTTGCACTCACACTAAGTGCACGCCAGAAGAGCATTCCCCGTTTTGCACGCAAAGTACTCGGTGTGCTCTGCCCGCAGCAAAGTGTGTATACAGGAACTATATAGTTCGTTACGGCGGATTGACGGAAGCCAGAAGGGGCTGATAATTTTATTTGAACAAGAATCTCGGACCTCGAGTTCCGGTTGGAAGGGAAAAATAAAATTGGACAACGGGGAGCACCGAACAATGGACATCGAAAAGGATATTGGCCCGAGCGAAGAAATATTTATGATCGTTAGGGGGCGAGAAGGGACACGAATAAATAATCGCTCGAAGAAGGGCAGGACTCGTCGCGTACCTGTCGTTGTACCCTTATCGAATCTGTCAGTTATCACACTGATAAAAAAGTACAGTTGAATCAACTAATTTCGGGCAGGGACGTTCAAATAAATACTTAGTTGGTCCAACAAAATATTTGAAGTACCCAAAAATATTTTGGTGAAATCACGCAACAAATTGTTGAACAAACTAATTTTTTAGTTGTATCAACAAAATATTTAGTTGAACGTCCCTGCCCGAATCTATGCTTGATTCAACCATATTTTTTTATCAGTGCAGGGATGAGAATTCTAATGATAAAGCGAGGATTTTTTTTTTTCGTACGAAAGATAACAAGACAGCATGGAGCGCACTGCCATGATTGCATGCTCGATTCCTGTGTCGCATAGCGCGGCGCCTCATTAATTTTATTTGGACACGATTCTCGGACCTCGGTTGGAAGGGAAAAATAAAATTGGACAATGGGGGAGCATCGAACGATGGATATCGAGAACGATATTGGCCCGAGCGAAGAAATATGTATGATCGTTAGGGGACGAGAAGGGACACGAATAAATAATCCCGTGAAGAAGGGCAGGGGCTCGTCGTGTACCTGTCGTCGTACAGTTTTCGGAGCCATCCGTTATCAGGGACGAAAATTCTAATGATAACGCGAGAATTTTTTTTTCATACGAGAGACAACAAAACAGCACTGAGCGCATTGCCGTGATTCGCTCGATCCCTTTGTCGCATAGCGAGGCGCGTCATTAACGGGGGTTCTCAGTAAAATGTAATGGAAATTGAATGATTTATTAGTATTTCCCGTTCCTCGGTGTATATTCGCATAGCGCGTTTTTATGATAAATCGTTCGGAATAATCTTTCTCGCTTACCCGTGAAAGATACGTTTAGGAGGTATCTTTTGTAGAAAGTTCCCTTGTCGTAATTTATCATAGCCGGACAGAGGGACTCGCTCTTTCCGCACAGGTCCCTCTGTAGATTGTGCAAAGCGAGGGCGAAGGCGTACACGGCATCAACGACGAATTGGACCTTTGATTCCTGCTCGTAGCCACTGGCTGCTGTGAGCCTCAGCTTCGAAGGGCAAACGTTTAGGGATCTGTTCGTAACGAGCGGAACGTTGATCCTCAGGATACAGTCGAAAACCTCTTCCCAGTACTCGCCGAACCAGGGATTACGACGATTCGCTTCGGGTGTCAGCGACGCCATGTAATCATCGAAGCCCGGTATATTTTCCGATTGTAATTCAACGGTAATGGCACCCTCGGCCTCGTCCTCGAGACCCTCGACCAGCTTGTTCTGTCTTCCCCAGCCGTCGCTCGCTATCCACTGAAACGGCTGACTCAGATTCGATCTTCTCGCTGCCTCGAGGATCCTTCTTGCGTCTTCGGCCCGCGTGAACAATACCACGGCTCGTGCGTTCGGTTTCTTCGATAATCGCTGAATTATACTGTCGAAGACTTTATCGTCGGCCGCACTCGGAACCTTCTCCGCCGCTGCGATGCAAACGTTTCGCTCCGTCGCTTCCCTTGTGAAGACCTAACGACGAACGAGAAAAAAAAGGTGAGATCAGTTTGATAGATCACAGATAAAGATGGGCGACGACTTTTGACCGGTCATTTTTTTTGTCTATTGACTGTCATGTGAGCGTCGATTGACCGGTACCGACTTCAAAATTAATAAAGTAGCAATCAAAATTAATAAAGTAGCAATCTCGTTAAACAGAAAAAAAATTAATTCTTTATTCATTTTATAATATTGGTCTATTGATGAATGAATTGATAAAAAATGAAAGTGCGAATGATTACAAAATTAATGAGGACAAATAATTTCAAATCAACCTAGGTTGCTAAAATTGTTAAAAGTTGACAAAATTTGTGAGCAAAAAAAGGACGGTCAAATCGCAACCAGATAGAAGTTTTTTCGCTGTTTTGACCATATTTGTGACCCCGAGCAAAATTGACGGTCATGGCATAAAAATCATTTTCGGGGACGAAAAAGACGGTCAGCTTGTGGTCAATGGCCGCTTACAAAAAATGACAGTGCCGACACATCTCTGATCATAGATTCTCAATATTGCACGAAGACCAATTCTTTTTTATGGCAAAATCGACTCCGATTGATTCCAATACGTTGAACCCCATAAAAACCTACCCTGAATTTTTTTTATCACTCCGGCGAAGTCGCAGGATCTATTTCAGTGTATATATATATATATATATATATATAAGTACCTCAATCCCATATTCCCCGTAAGATCCTTCCGAGTACACGGTCGACACGTACGACCAGTTGGCACTCTTCACAACGTCGACGAGGGCGATTGATTGAAAAGTGTCGGGTGGCACGGTCCTCGCAAAGTAATCGAATCTCGTTTTGTCGCTGAGTGCTTTGGCGGTCGAGGCCGGGGATATTTGCGGTATGTGAAAGAGCCTCAGCAGATTGGCGACCTGGGACACGGCAAGTGTGATCAAGCGATGTATCGGGTACATAGTGTGTACTACATGATCGGTTTAGCTATGTACGTAAGTCTACCTACAATACTAAAACCTACACATATATATACATTTGTACATGGAGGATTTATAAAAAGAATTGGTGGGATGAGCGTAGCACGTGCGGCGCGTGTTTTGCCTCTGACAAACCAGCGTTTCCGTACGTATATAGGAGTGTGATGTAATATAGCGTATAGCTCAACCTCCCGTACAATACCCACGAGCTTATCTACATGCTGATTTTGGAATCTCGCCAATTTTCGTTGCCAGAATGGTCCCGGAATTCATCGTACTGCCTTTTAGCATCGTGTACACGAGCACCGCTATCGAGTAGTTTTACGAATAATGCCGTCGTTGGAATTCACGCAGAGTATCGTTACATTGCGGTTAATGCAATCCCCGATCGAACAACGCGCACGCAACGCCGAGACATATGGCTGGAAGCTCGCCAGTACAGCCTTCCTCGTCTTGTGAATGAAGCCGCTTCTTCGCCGCGGAGAAACACGAAAGCTCCTCAAACTGTGTGACCTTGGATTATTTCTTCGACGGTGGGTCGCCCACGGATCATCCCACACATACACGCATACATGTGCCCAGGCATTTTGTTTGGAATGGTATTTTTGAAAAGTACCATTATCGTACTAGTATCGTAAATTACTATTATCGCACTAGTATCGTAAATGATTATTATCGCATTAATATTTTGTAACACATGCACGATAAGTTCCACTTTTTTAGCAGGGCGTCTGAGAAAAATACTGTGCATGCGCAAATAACACCAGTTTCTTTTTTACACACTTTTTTTTAATACTCTAGATTTTTTTTAAACACTCCAATCAATGTTACTCCAGTTACTCACGCATTCGCCACACTACAGCAATAAAAACTAGAAGTTTTTGTGCATTTGTTACAAAAATAGTATGCGATATGCGAAACAGCGCTTTCTCTACGGTGGTTGGGAAGTAGGCAACACTCGCCTTCAGCTCGTAACTCAGACAGCACTCATACATCACGAAACATTATGAAATCATTTTATAAATATTTTCAATCTTTCAAATCTCACGAAATATTTCTGAAATACACGAAAATAATATTTTTGGAATGTTCTGTCAAAGCATTCCAACGAAACGTTTCTTCATTTATCTTTTTGTAAATAATATATGTGTTTTGGAAACTATAAACTATCAGCTCGACAGTGGTTCCAGTTATTTTTACAAAAAAATTGTTGTTGACCAATTAATGATCTCTGCATCATAGAATAGAATCTAGGCAAGATAGAATAGAATCTAGGCAAGATAGAATAGAATCTAGGCAAGAATCTCTGAACCGTCCGAGCATTGACTCCTTTACCTTAAAACATTTCACAAATATTTGTTACATTTCAGAAATATTTCCGTGCTATGAGGGCACTCGCCTTCGCCAAGCTCTACTGTAGTACTCGCTTCCGACTCGAGCGGCCAACCTTCGTGGACAGACCGCTTTTTCGCACTAGTATCGCAAAGTACTAATCATCTTCGCGCAAAGAAAGTTCCCTAGCAAGTTGACGGACGGCTGCTTTTAGGAAAAAAAAATCTAAAAACGGACCGAGAAACGGACACGTCCGTTGGGGAACGAAACGGACCACAAAAACGGTAAAACGGACCGTAGGTTTGGATTGGTCCTTTTGCGGTTCCGGAAACCGAGGAAGGACCGAACATTTTTTATTAAAATTTTTGTCTAAGTTTTTTATTTTTTAGTTGTTTTGCTTTTAATTCTGTTTTTAATGACAGGACAGAATAAAAATAGGATCTTGGTCCTTTTTCGGTTGCGAGAACCGAAAACGTTCCAAAGCAAATTTTTCGAAAAAAACCGTTCGGTCCGTTTTCGGTTTCCGCAACAGAAAAAATACCAAATGCCATAAAAAAATGTACAGTTCGTTTTGTCGTTTTTTACGGTCCGTTTTGTTCCCCAACGGACGTGTCCGTTTTTCGGTTCGTTTGCAGTCCATCAACTTGCTAGGGTTGAGAGGCTCACCTGAAGAGAAACCGAGCTGTAGGATCCACCGATGACACCGAAGATCGGCCCGGCACTTGCGGTCTTCCTGACCCTCGGTGTCGATCGGTCAGCGCACTCGAGAATGCTGATGTCGAGATTCGAGAGCGACGCTCTGACGAAGTGCAGGCTCTGATTGAGGGCGTAAGTGTCCCTGCTGCATGTATCGAGTATGTGGACACCCAACGATATACCGGGCAGTATGTTGTCCTCTTGATTTATCTGATCGACCGCGAACAGCATCGCCTCCAATCTCTGCACACCGCGGTTGTAAACTTTCGGACCGCAGGTCGAGCCACCCTTCTCGTGTACCGGGAACAGTCCGCCCAGTACTATGTCGCCGGGTATGAGGATCGCTTCGCGCTCGACCGGCAACTTTGCAGATTCGGCGAGCATCGCGACACCGACACCGTCTCCTCGACCACCGACGCCCTCGTAACGGTGGTGAGATGTTTGAAACGTCAGCAGCAGATTCAGGAAGGGTATCGCAAGAAACGATCGTAGAGTCATCTTAACGGAAGAGACCGAAGATGGTTTATAGACGGGTTGCAGGAAGTGACCGCTCACCGCTACCACATTGGTCGATTTTATGGTCGCGGACCGTGCTCCATGTAGGATGCAACCACCACCGGAGGATATACTTCAAACCGATGGATCCTCTCCTCCCCAGATGCCTTCGTATATATTTCTTCGGACGTAATGTGACCCCAGGACAGTGGCACGAAAGCAATTTCCTCCTCGATTTTCCACGTCTGGCGGCGAAGTTGAGGGATCGTTCGATTTCAGGATAGCTCGACCATCGAGGACGAGCGAAACCGATTTGTCAAGTACACGCGCTCTGTTTATTCACTCTCTACAGCGGCACTCGCAGGAACGAGAACGGTGGCCGTTCGTGTTTTTTTTTCTTCTTTATATCTTACAGTTATATTACTTCAGTTTCTCGATATCAAACTTCAATCTCTTTATGCGTTCATTTATCAAGAGCATTTTCTTCTCGTATTGTATATTTGTTTTCTTTTATATATATTTATTTATTTGACTATGTAGTTTCTTCTTTGTTTTTTTTCTATATAGTTTCTTTTTCTTTCTTCTTATTGATAATAATCGAACTTGGAGACTGGCGTGCAATTGGTTTTTTTTCTATTCTTTCTTTTTTTCTTTTAGTGTTTAGTTCTCATCTGTACTCGTGTTTTGATCGAAGATGATTAGCACCGAAGAGTTTGACGATGAACTTTGGTTCGTCATTAGTCATCATCGTCGTCATCGTCGTCGCCGTCGTCGTTGTTGTCCTCGCTTGACTGGGATTATTCTTCGTATGCCCTGACGGATAATCGCTTCGGCGATGCTGCGTTTCGGGTGGCATTAGCCGGGCGAGATGTCACCCTAATCCCATCCGTGCTCTAATTAATTTAACGTCCTTCCTCGTTATCATCGTATCAGTAGCGGCCAGTCGCATGGACGTAATCCTGCTGGCAAAAAATAAATAACAAAAATTCAACGTTTGTATGGTTTTCATTTTAGCGAAGATAACACATAATGTCTCAGTTTAAAGCCCAAAAGCTTTATTCATACGTTAACTGTAAAATAAATTCATGAAAATTCATTTAAATATTTGGTAAAAAATCGGTATTATCCACTCGCAGATTCTGTTGCTGCCTCGCCCAGGCACATATTCTTCTATTGTCGCACTCACATAGTTCATTCTATTACGCACATACAAAAAAAAAAGTATCTTTCCCACGAAAATAATTGCAAAACCTAAGTAAATTTAATTAATTTTTTTTGTAACCCAATTTCGAAGTAATTTTGTTGTTGGAACGACGAGCGGTAAAACGTAGTGAGCCGTGTCACGGAAAAATCTCGTGGAGCAAAACATCGTCGTAAACCGCAGCTATCCATTACCTCGGGCGAGACCCTCGGAGGTTCCCGGTGTACTTCAGCCCCCTCGATCAACCATCCCCTAATGACAATTATCGTGGTAGGTGTACCTTCGTCCGCCCTACCCTCCTGCAGACTTCGGAGCAATTGGTTTTTGTTTTTCCCACCCAAAAAACCTCAACATTTTTCTCGGTCTCCACACTCTTTCGCCGCAAGTCGAAAAATAATTGGATTGCAATCCCGATTGCAAAAGTCCAACTTTTAAAGCCGATAACAAGAACAATCTTGGCCTCAGACAACATTCATAAGGTGAGTTACGAAAATTTGAGATATTCTTCCTCCTTGCGATTCCTTTCGGGCTGCACAATTTCATTCCTTTTTCAATTTCACGCCACTTTTCTCAACTTTGAAACAACATCCTTGTTAGCGCGCTCGACGCTTAGCGCCGATGCTTATAAAAACACTAATACGCAAGAGCCGGACAAAACGAACCGGAGATGAGAAGCGATCGATTTTTGTTCTCCGCGAAAAAATTGATAAAAAAGAAGTTCCTTTCGTCGAGCTCCTCCTTAATAATAATAACGCGCCTCGCCTTTACCCGGATAAAGGAAAGTACGGTAAAAGCCGCGTGCGCTATCGATTCAAATTTAGCCTCTGGCCGGAGCTTGACCAGACGTTGCTCGAACTATCCGTGCACTATAATCTTAGCGAAGAAGCCCCAAAAAAAAAACCATTGAAAATAAAATGAAATTAAAAATAGCTACATCGACCAAGAGGCCGAAAAAAATGCGATTTTTTTGAACGTGAAAAAATTGCGTGCGAAGCCCCAAGGGGTGAAATATTCCCGTCCGGTCACTCAATCACGGAGCACGAGAGTCTGTCTGCGGACAGGATGATGGGAGGATGTGACAGTCGCGGTGGGAGGCTATCGATGGCGAACGTGAGGGTGGCTGCAGGTGATATAGGGTTTGAGGGCTCGGAGCGTTAGTTTCCGATACAGTGGCCTCGAGCAGCGCCCGTCCATTAAGCGTCTGGGAGTGTGACGGCTGCTGGTTGCTGTTGCTGTGATGCTTTTTCTGCTTTCGCTGCTTCCACACCTCCCCACCGAGCGTATCCTCTGACTCTCCTCTCCTCGCGGCTGTTTCCGCGCGTGTGATGTACTTGCGACCCTCCGGCTTCACTATCTGGCTGCTTTCCCGTTTATATACGTATATAGCGCAGGAGATATATATAAAGCCCTGGATTTTTCCGCCTCTGTTTCGTGCGCTGCCGTCCTTTCCTACTCACACAGAAAAAAAAGGTTCCAATACGAATTACTGCTTTGTCTCTGTATCTTTCCCAGGAAAAAAATTGCAACACCTGAGTAAATCGATAGCTCGGTTGACTGGCTCTTTAGTTTAGTTTCTGCGACCCAATTTTGAAGTCATTTTTATGCAGAGAAAAAAAACTCTAAATTTGTGTAATTTGATGGGTGGTCAATATTTGGTACTTCTGTCAACCCGTCAAAATTGAAACACCTAAGTGAATCGATAGCTCGGTTGACCGGCTCTTTAATTTATTTTTGTGCGACGCAATTTTGAAGTAATTTTTATGCTGAAAAAAGACTCTAAATTTGTGTAATTTGATGGGTGGTCAATATTTGGTACTTCTGTCAACCCGTAAAAATGTAAACACGTTAGTAATTCAATATCTCGGCCGGTGCCTCTTTAATTTATTTTTATGCGACGCAATTTTGAAGTCATTTTTATGCAGAGAAAAAAAAACCCTAAATTTGTGTAATTTGATGGGTGGTCAATATTTTGTACTTCTTATGTATAAATGTAAACACCTAAGTGAATTGATAGCTCGGCTGATGCCTCTTTAATTTACTTTCATGCGACGCAATTTTGAAGTAATTTTTATGCAGAAAAAAGACACAAATTTGTGCAACTTAATGGGTGGTAAATATTTAGTATTCGTCTGTCCGGTATTCAAGTTACTCGGAGTTCCAGTTTCGCAGAAGCTACCCGGGAGCCGAAGCCAATAAAATTGCTTGTCTCCCGATTCCTTGCGGAGTTGAGTGGCGAACATGATGCCAATTAACCCACTTTCCACGTCGACCCCCAGAAGCGTGTTGCCGTCATGTTCAATTTCGTGCTCCGCAAACTTTTTTTTCGTTCATGTCCAATTTTTCAATGCCTCGGAGCGGTGGTTTTTTTATCAACAGAATCCTAACCAGGGTATGTTTTTGCACGAACAAGAAAGTTGGGACGGCGACTACAGGTGGTATGTACCTGGATGCTGTAACTTCGAAAAGGGCACGGAAAACCGGATCAAAATGGGGACGCCAGACATGACGGCCAAAAAAAAAAAAAAAAATTATATATTTTTTGCACGTCAACGTATAGCGCACGAGATGCGAGCTATTCGGTTTCCAGACGAGTCTTCGGTTTCCGTTGTACGGTGGACGACACGGAGGGAAAATGGTCGATACTCTGGTTCGGTTACCCGGCGTCACTCCCTTCCTCCGCCGGGGGCGGAGGGTGAGATAGTCAGGCGAGTGAAGAGATACAGATAGATATAGCATATAGAAACGAGTTACGGTAAATCCTTTCGTTTTGCTGTTCCTGAGACACACATTCCATACACACACACATGTCCACACATGCGCGCACTCTTTTCCGCCGGGGGTTTCAGATCGAAACTCTCTCTCTCGGGGTTTTCCTTCATCTCGCCCACCGGCCGCGGTTCCCTCGACTCCGAGGCGAAATTGATGGCCTCGAAAAGTTCCGACATCGTGACCGAGAGAACGGGAGTCGAGTTCGCTTAGTGTGGCGAACGCTCTGATGCAATGTGCTCTAAGTTACGGAAAAGCATCCGGAGGTATCCCAGACGTTTCGAGGATATCGCTGGGACACGACTCGAGTTGAAGCGACGAGTTGTATTTTTTTTTTGTTTTAATGTATGTTTGGAAAGCTGACTTGGTTCGTTCCACTCTCTCGCTCTCGGGGGGTGCGATGCAGGCAGGTCGCTCCAAGAATAAGCGTTGAAACCTAGTTTTTTTCCCGCGGGGGAGGGAGGAGGATTGCTATTTTTATTGAGAATCATTCGAGTCAGAGATACTCTGCGAAGCTTGGAAAGCTTGGATACAATTACTCTATAGAAAGCTGTGCTCCTATACGAGCTTGCAAGGATTCCTGGAACCGAACACTGAATTGAATATTAATCGCCCAATACTTTTTTCCCAGGACGTTGTCGGAATCAGCAACGAGTTAAAAACATTTCAATGTACAACTTTAAAAATGTTTATCTCGCTCTCTTGTAATCTCCAAGGGTTACAAGGTAAAGCGATCGCAAGAATTCCCTCAACGGGGAATAAATGTATACCTGAGCTGTTTTTTTCCCTCGAACGCTATCCAAACGGACTTCGAAAGTGAAAACCTGGAGTGCCCGAGATTCGAGTATATTTGACGGGGAACAAGAAGTCGAAAGTCGTTCGAACAGGATAGAAGAGTGTCCACTTCGATTCGATCAGGACTTTTATTTTATTTTCTCAGTCTTTTCGGGGAATTAATTTTCGGAGACGCTGACACGCGGTCTTCTCGCCAAAATTTTCGGAGCGGAGCCCGAAACGCTGTTTTCATTATTATTTTATCTTCTCGGTGCAGGGAAACGGTGAGCTCGAGAGTCTAAGCCTTTCAGCTCGTTCCCTTCCGTTCACGGGGGGTTTCAAAAAAAGATCTGCGCGATATCCGCAGCAGACGTTGAAGCCCGCCGTGTTCCATTCTACCCGACCTTATTATTCAAGGCTCTTCTTTTAACTTTTTATTACATCTCGACCACTCGCATTTGTACCGGGAACTCTTCCGTTTCGTTCGCTCTCGCGGTATCGCGACCGTAGAGAATTCTCAACTATATTCCCCGTGCAAGCATATAAAGAGTTGCTCGTCCGTCCGATTTTTTACAATTCCGTCCGAGCTCAAAGCTTCGACCTCACAAAAACATCGAGTTCGTTCGAGCTTTTTTTTCTTTCCTCTCCTGAGGGGGTTGCATCGGGTCAGTTGAGTCGGCGAGAACTCTCCTCGTTATAGAACAAACAAAAAAAACGTCCAGGGGCCAGATAGAGAGTTCTATAGCTGGAGAAGTAGAGTCCGGTGAACAAAAAAAACCGCTCTGGTCTCAATTGCTGCTTTCTTCTTTTTTACTTTTTCTTCTTCAGCATCGACGGTCAAAATACTCTTCGGCAAAGTTTCGAGACCCGACTTCCTCTTTCTTCCCCCTTCGCGCTGGACTAACGAGCTCGCAGGCTGCGTTTCCTCGGGTTTTACGAGATATAGATCCGTCCCGCGTATCTTCTGCACTTGTTCCGGCAAATACAGCCGTACAGTCGCTTTTATACGACTTTCCTGGCCTAAAGGATTTCCATCCTTTGTGTCTTTGTAACCGGCAAGGAACAGGATACTAGCGAACTACATTGCGAAAACGGAAACGCTTGATTCACCCCGCTTATCAAAAGCGGTGGCTCAAATGCTTGAACATTTTCAACGTGAAATTTATACCGCCATATATATACATATATTAGTAGGTTGTTGTAACTCGAGTACTTCGCGCCCTCGCCATGCACTGTGGAATTCAGTAACCGGAAATTTATATTTCCGACGATTTACCGGAAATACGTCACTACCGGTTTGAAAATCTCCTTTTTCGACTGGAAGTGATGGCACACTGGAAATACAGTGGACAACCGCGTAAGTTGCATACAGATAAGTTTTGTCGACCGGGTAAGTTGGATCGGGCCTTTCTGGGAATTGTCAAAATTGTACTTTTTTACATCACCGTATGTACCGCATTTGTGCTACAGTAACTGAGCTGACTGCAAGACCCCACCCAGAAAAATAATTTATTGGACGGCTACCGTTTATTTGGTTTTAAGTAAAATATTTGTTTGGTTTAAATAAATATTTATTTCATTTAAGTAACTATTTACTTAATTTAAATAAATATTTATTTTAATCAAATAAATATTTTACTTAAACGAAATAAACGGTGGCCGTCAAATAAATTATTTTTCTGGGTGCCGTTCCCATATGGGAACGGCATATTATTTGGCCTTTTTTTTCTTGTTCCTTCTCTACTATGTAACACATATTAATTAAGTTTCAAGTGCAAATAAATCAACATTATAAAAAAATAAAAATAACACTTTTTCTGGGAGTCTTTCTACCTGCATGCCAGGGTGAGAAATACCCCTTCCATTTTGTTACCTTCATGTCAAATCGATCCTGCTCCAAGTTTTTGTACAGGGTGGGCGAGCGGGTAGTGGGGAATCCAACTTATCCGGTCGTGCCTAATTGGCTCGGTTCCCGAGCATGCAACTTGCGCGGTCGTCCACTGTACGTCACTTCCGGTAGAAAAATTAGATTTTCAAGGGCTGTGCGATACGGACCGCGGGTTTGCAGGAACAAGCCCACACTTTTCTAAAATATATATATGACAGGTATAAATATGCACATGTACTTTATGTACTTTATGAATAACGAAGGCGAGTGCATATTCTCTTTTTCATCGTTCTCTCGGTTCGCCTACCGAAAAGGATAAATGTAAATTTGAAAAAGAGTTACAGAGTGAAGCTCGCTTTTTGACATTTCCACCTGCCAGATCTTTCCTCGATATATCGATTTTTTTCCACCTTCGTTGTTTCGTCGGGAAAAGAAAAATATTCATGAATGTTTTACATTTGCGGAAAATGCTTTTACCCTTCGAATACGTTCGAAGCTCTTCATCCATACATCGAGCCTGAAACGCTTGGATACACACACACAATTCTCGCGTTCGAGTCTCTCTCGGGAGGGAATAAACGTTTTCCTCGGCTTAGTCACAGGCACGAGAAACGCCTCGGTGCGACGCTATTAGAGGCCTCTTCGATTATCGCCAGCGTTTCCTGTAATCACAGACCGGATGTCGGGCACTCTGTCTCTCCCTCTCTCGCGCTCGCTCTGCATAGGCAACTTGCAAAATCAATAATCGAAGCTTTCCAAGTAAACGGGAAATGCAACGCCGATATATTTATCCGCCGCGATTTTCCTATCGTTGTTGACTCAGTTATTTCTTTTTTTTTGACAAAGTCATGTTTTCATTCACTTTTATTCGCCTGCCCGTCCCCTCGAGCAAGTAATAACTTCGGGCTGATCCTGAGCGAACGAGTAGATTCGAACTTTTTTTTTCTCTCCCCGTTCTGACCCAAAAATCATGGGGTTTGTATTTTTCTTTTTTTTCGAATTCTGCGAGTTAAACGCCAACAGGGGGCAATCTTGTTATGCAAGCAATTTCACATCAACGATTGTGCCCGTGGGAAACAGTGCGGGGTCGCGTCGACTCTTTCGATTTGTGCAAGTTAATTCGCAAAATTGCCAACGCCGGCCGGTTTTATCGTCGGACCTTTTGTGCCACTTCGACGAAGCCTACGGGTTCGCACGATCAGTCATTTTATTCTTTCTCGCTCGATCGATAAAACAGGGACCGTGGAGGGTGGTTTTTCTTACCCTCTTCCGCCAGCCCTTTGTCGCTGGCTCGTGTCTCTTGCGATTCAAAGGAATTATACACCCACTTTTATTAACAAAGCCCCATTCGCTCAAACGTTTATTCATCTCTCGGCCTCCCTTTTCCACCCTCCGCGGGACTCTTTCTTCTTCGGCTTTCAATTATTCTTCAGCCGGTGAAGAGCGAATCGTCTGCGGTTACGCGCAGGCGAAATCAAACGTGAATACTCGAGAGTCCTCCAAAGTAGTCACTCGAGAGTCCTTGAAAAAAGCTCCGAATCGGCGATGAAGAAAAAGTTGAAGAAGCATTCAAATTTCGAACTTTCCACCCTCGTTATTCGCACCACTTGTCCGACGGAATTGGTAAAGATATGAAACACTGTGATTTTTTTTAGTGTGCGTTGATGTGCGTTGTTTGGAGTAATTCAATAATCGATTAAATCGAAGCTCGTTGGAAGACCTCGTGAATAGCTAAAAACATTTCTTGCGGAATGTATGAGCAGGTCTCGAAAAACTTTGATCGGTTCGAACTTTCGGACGCGTATGATGAATTATGGAATTAGTGCAGGCGTAATAATCACATCGTGACGAGAATCGCCATAGCACGCGGGTTCCCGGATACGTATCAATGTTGCGCGTACCTGCAAAAATTAATCAAAATGTTAAAATAATGTCTGAAAAAAATATAATTTCTTAAGGAATCATCTCAGTGTGACCGCCCGAACAATCACTGATTTTTGCGATTTTTTTTTCATGGTTAGGATATCCTAATCTGTCCGGGTTTTTTTTTTTATAAATTAAAGCGGCGATGAAGAATACAAAATTATTTTTGTTGCGGTGATTTTTTAGTTTTTTATTATTGTTATTAATTATCAAAAATCTTGTAAAAAAAGGAGTCCTAATCGGTGTCCACTTTTCCGGGCTCAATTTTGATCTCAAACAAAAATTTCAAAAAGATTATTAATCTGTAGGAAAGCCGCTAACGTCCAATGGAGGCTTTAAAAAAAATTTTTTTTACAAAATGGCGGCGATTTGAACAAAAAGTAGGGAATTTGGCCTTTTTTCGACAGTTTTTCGAGAAAAAAAATAGGAAGTTAAAAAAAAGCTTCCATAGGACGATAGAGAATGCCA
>JAPYZD010001234.1:13071-53480 GCA_030522725.1 Ichneumoninae sp. B BG-2022a | reverse complement strand
ATATACACACACATATATATACATAGGTGTATATATGTATATATAGTTTATGGTCTCGTGTACGTTGGAAGGTAAACCGCGAACGGATGATCGATAAACACGGGACAGTCGGCATAACTGGCAGTTTCCCCGAGCCGCGCGGCATGAATAAGTATCCACACACAGAGTCCGAAAGCCGAAAGCTCTATCCATCTCTGCTTGGTGTGTTTTCCCGTCAAGTTCCTCTCGCCCCACTCGCAGATATAACTGTCTCTACTGCGGGCGCGTTACCTCGTTTCGACACGGTTAATAATCACTCGTACTCCCTTGAACTCGCGATTGGGAAACCAGGCCACACACTGGAGGACGAGGGGGTCGCGAGGGAGCGAGCGGGACAATCAGAAAGCTCCAAGTCGGCCATTAATCGAAAGCATCGATCGAACTGTCGAACGATATTAACAATGAATTGTCGCACTGCACTCGGGCAATGAATCTGGTTATCGATGCGAAAAAGAAATTCGCGTCTTATTTTATTTTTTTCGAGGATATAAATCGCATAACTGAACGCGTAAATATCCTTCAGTTTTTTGTTTTCAAGAAACGTGTATTTTTATAAATTGAGGTTTTTCGGAGGCGGGCGACTTCGTTCTTGGGAATTGAGTGCTAGAAAAAACTATTACACTGAGAAAAAATGGAAAAGCGTTGGTACGATGTTACCAATTGTTACCAATTTGTGAAATTTTTTCGGGAAAGTACATATTTGATCAGTTTTTTTTTCTTCATAGTGTTACGTCTTGATCGGCATTTTGTTGCATCTGCGGTCAAGAAGATTTCTCTTCCTATTGCACGTTTATCGCGTGTAACGCTTTATCAAGAGAATGTCCAGTGTCGAATATTTGTTCAGTGGATGGGTTGAGAATGTACTGTACAAAAATTGTATGAAGTTTAATGCACCAGATTAGAAGTTTTTATGCAAAAACTGGTATATTAAATTTCCTGTATAATTGTGATGAAAAATGTATGTTCAGTGTATTAAAAACATTGGGAATACTTCATTATTAATAATTTACTTTAATTTTACTACAGAAGTACTGTCAATTTAATCATTTTCTTCAATTTTACTGTAAAAGTACGAGTTTTTGCATAAAAACTTCCAGTCTGGTGTATTAAATTTATCATTTTTTTACCAGTGCACTGACTTGAGCTACTGTTATCGCGGACCAGCGACCCGTCCCGTCATACATTGGTTCTTCTTAAGAAAGGTTGATGACTTCAATTTAAACTTGGAATATATCGCTCTTTAATTTTAACAGAGCCCGCATTCATAATGAACCATTCTCAAGTTATTCAGTGATTTATTACGTATTATTGACAACCTTATACCTACTTAATTCTCAATGGTTCTATCCTTAATATAATTTTAACTATGACTCGACTATTATTTATATAAACCTTCTCACTCTATTATTTTACTATCAAGTACTTATGAATTTCCAGCCAGTTGCGGCGAATTTCGCCGAAGATTCACAGGACGTAATAATAGAGTAATCCTTCAACATCGACATCTTCTCGAAGCGCGCGAATGTCCTTTTTAGATAAACGATCCAGATTTATTTGAACATTTTTTTTTTTACTTTTTTGAGGGAAAGAGCTTGAGTCGAAAGTGTCACAGCTCGTGTCGATAACGCTTCTGACTGATTTTCCGCCGAGTAACGAGACTCGAAGATCTCCCGAACATCGGGTTTCATCGCCTCATCTAGATTCCTCTGTACGTAGAACCGCGAATAGTTCGGCACGAGGCTATATGTATGGGGGCGATGGCAGAGCGATTTCTCGAGAAGGATCAACGTGGAACGAGGGAAGGAGAAGCACGAGGGAAAACTGCACTAGGGGGTTAGGAATACCGAGGCCGGGACACGACGTCTCCAGAATCCGAGAGATTTATGACCAGCCGATATTCTCCGTCGGCGGCGGCTTTCCCCGAGGCCCCGCGTGGCCCAGAGACCCCCGGCTGCAACATTGCAGCCGAGCGAATCGAGAGTGACAAGTTGAAAAATCGTCTCGCGGTTAAATCAACCGCACCGAGAAATTCGACGGAGAAACTCGCATTCGCTGAATTCTATCTCGGTTTACATGAGAATTGAAATATAGAGGCTTCCACCGCTGCCCAAGAGCTCCACGCCTGCACCCGAAGGCTTCGCGAGGAGGCAGCTTTGGAGAGCTGACCGGATCACTCTGACCACAGAATCGCAAAGAGATTAGAAGACAATAGCGCACGGCTTCGACTTTGCGCATGTTTTTCGATAAGGAATTTTTTTTATGACTCCACTTTTTGGGATAAAAATTCCCTATAAAATGTTTTCATCCACTGGCGTTTTGGAACTAGTTTTGTAAAGACGGAGCTACGAGAAAAACGATGATAAAAAAAAAGAAAACAAAAGTCAGGCAGAAAAGGTATCAGCAAAATTTTTAGGCAGCATCTCATCCGATTCGGCTCAACGAATCCTGCGATTTGCACCAACGAAGCGTGTAATAATGTGGACGCTTTACACAAGAATTGAAATATGGAGGCTGCTGCAGCCTCCAAAGAGCCCCCGTGTGCACCCGAAGGGTTTACGACGAGGCAGCTTTGGAGAGCAGACGAGGTCCCTTGGACCGCAAAATCGTAAAGGGATTAAAGTAAAATAGCTTCGACTTTGCGCATGTTTTTCGACACGAAAAATTTCTTTTAATAAAATCATTTCTTTTCGATAAAAATTCAATTTTTTTCCTTGAACAATTTTTTATAAAATGTTTTCGTCGTTCGTCGTTTCGGAAAGATTTTTAAAAAAACGAAACTTCCTCTACGAGGAAACGAAAAAAAAAATAAGTCAAGCAAAAAGGAATCAGCGAACTTTTTAGGCAACATTGCGTCCGATTCGGCTCAACGAATCCTGCGATTTGCGCCAATGAACGTGTTAAAATAATGTTAAAGTTTTAAACGTGAATTGAAATATATTTTTTGGAGGCTTCTACAGCCTCCAAAGAGCATCCCGCATGCACCCGAAACCTTCACGACGAGGCAATTTAGAGAGCACATCGGGCTCACTCTGACCCCAACACCGTAAAGAGATTAAAGTCAAATAGCGCACAGTTTTGACTTCAAGTACGTTTTTTGACACCTTTTTTTAAACTTAAAACAAAAGTCTCCACATTTTTCCAGAAATGTAGGTCAATTTGGGGTCATGTACACGTTGGGCTTCGCTACGGAGGTTTGCAAGCGAAGTGTTGAATAATTCACCTACGTGATAAGGAATCCAAAATAACTAATTTTCGGATAACTTGACTCTCAATTATTATAGCGTATTTCCATTTTTCTAGAACACCTGCCGGGCTCGAGGACGTCAGCAAGTATCCTGAACTGTTCGCCGAGCTTTTAGCGAGAGGCTGGTCCGAACGAGACATTCAGAAACTGGCGGGCCTCAACCTCATCCGAGTTTTCAAGTCGGTCGAGCAGGTGAGAATCGACAAGTACTAAAGTGATCGATTAATTTTTTTTTCCTTACCACAATGTTGGATATCGGAGCGTTTGGATATTGGTTTTTAAATGATTATTGCTCGTCGACAAGAAACAGTCGAAATTGTGTTGTTTTATTTTTTTCATGAAAAATTACCACATTAAAAAAAAATAGAATATTATAAAAATATATAAAAAATAGAAAAATATAATAATGTATGAGTTTAAAAAATCCGTAGTTTCCGCGCGCTTTTAATAAAAAATTGAAAACGCTTTCACCGCGAAGCAGTTAAAAACCGCGCTGAACATTCTCGGCTGATCTCTCGAGTGCATTAAAAATTGCTGCCTCTACTGAATGTCCAAACTTGGGTCAATAAATATCTGAGAACAAAACTGAATTGAGCGGACCGACGCAGAGCGGACAGAAAGAAAAATTTATCGCCACCAAAAATAAATTCCACAACTCATGCCGAATTATTCACATTTATAAAATGATAAAAATTTAGTGTAAGTGGATTGTCAGAGATTCTCCAAGAGCCGTTTCGTCAAATCTCCTTCAAGCTCCAACCGCAAATATAACTCGTTAAAATAATCATAATAATAATAATAATAATAAATAAATAAATTAAAAAAACCGTAAATTGCACTCATTACTAATCGAATTATTCTCGAAAGGCTCATCGAGCGCCTTCGGTCGCGGTGAAGTATCGAACTCGAGCGTGTATGGATAGTGGCGGGGTTGGTGCGGTAATTGATAGTTCAATCGATGATGAACGAGAAACGTATCTCAACCGAAATAACCCGGTTGTACGCGGTTCAGAGTTTGGTCAACCCGGAGTCGCGACCGATATCGGATTTAATAAATGACACAAATCATGTATCTGGGCTGAAAGCGCGACGGCGACGTGGTAGCGAAAAAAGGGGGGGGGGAAGAGCGTAAGGTCAGTAGCCCGGCGATCGCGCTCGGGCGAAATTCTCCAACCTATTCGAAAATCACCTCGACAGCCCAGAAAAGTCCGGGGGGAGGGGAGGGGCTATCTGCAACTCTCGCGTGATTTTTGCACTTCTGGAGCGTTGCCAATCGCCGGAGCGAGTCGGAGGGGCAGCTGCTCGAGACCGAGTCAACCTCTGAACTCTACCGGCGACCGCGAATACATGCGACTCCAGCGTTGGGGAAAAAAAAGACTCGAGCTCATATCCACAGCTCGTTCCAGTCATAAATATCAGTGGACGAACATTTCGTCCGGAACACGAAGCGTCATGAGAATTTTTTAATTAATCAAAGTGTAAAAATAAAATAAAAACGTTCGAAAAATATATATTTTTTTATATACATATATATAAGGTAGAATTTTTTATTTATATAAGGTAGAAGAGCGAGACATGGTGGGGTGTCGCTTTTTTAAAAGAATTCACTACAGGTAATAAAAATTTGGATAAGCCAGGGAACGCCCCATCGAGTTTCATTCAGGAAGCGTGTCATAAAAGTCATTAGACAAAACTTTCATCCAGAACGTGACTCGTCATGAGAATTTTTTTAATTAATCAAAGTGTAAAAATAAAATAAAATCGTTCGAAAAATGTTTTTAAATAACGTAGAAGGGCGCGACAAGGTGGGGTATTGTATTTACAAAAGAATCCACATCCGGTAAAAATAAAAATTGGACGCGACAGCGGATGCTCCATCGATTTTTATTCCGGAAGAGTCATAAATATCATCAGATAAAAATATCATCCAGAACTAATCAAAGTGTAAAAATAAAAAATCATCGGAAAATCGGTAAGTTTTTTTTTATAATAAATTCACTTCCGGTAAAAAGAAATGAGGTCAAGCCACGGGATGCTCCATCGAGTTTCATTCAGGAAGAGAGTCATAAACAGATTCCTTATCGACGATCTTCTCTTTGAGTAACACAACAAAATAAATTATTGACTGCCCAAGAACGTAACAGAAAAAGAACAGCATGGAAGAGAGGGGGGGGGGGGATGAAAAATGTTTTGAAGGGAGAGCGAACACAATTCATCTTTTTTTCGTGTTATTTTTTTTGCCACAAAGTAACGAAACTTGGACCCTCCAGCGACCCGTCGCTGCATCGCTTATGTATACGAGCGTTATTCGCATAAGCGAGAGACAGCAAAAGGGAATGACTTATCGTAATGGTGGGCGGTCTGTGCATGTGCCGACGCATACAGTCCGAGGGGTCGCGACGGAGACTTACGTTCGCCTCTCGTAAATATATTCGAGGCGAATCGATTTGGTATCAAAGAAGAGCCTTTTCCCCGTCTGGCCTGCCGGCGGTATTTTCCACGGGACACCGGATACCGTGTACGGAGACTGTAGCGCAAACGCCGGTACGGGATGCACGGATGTGCTATAAACTTGATTGCGCCTCATCGATTTTGGTCGCTGCGTCGCGCAGAAATACCCCGCGATATTTGTTTACGACACGCGACGTTCACCCTCGTCGATGTACGGAGGGGTGAGGGGTGGGGGGGGGGGGGGGGGAAATGGGGTAGCGAAGAAACAAAGGCCAATAAAGTTCAGTAGAGAGAAAAAAATTCATGACGCAACGGGCGGATTGACCGGGTCAAATTGGATGTATTTACCACCCAAAACGAATAATAAAGTAAATGGGAGTTTTCAATGAATGGTGTATTAAAGTAATTAGGTAAAGTAATATTATCGGACACTTTGATGGATGCACAATTTATCACCAGTCTTAGTACTTTTTAAAAAGCTTTGGGGTAGCTAAGGAACAAATGCCAATAAAGCACAGTGGAGAGAAAAAAAATGATGACGTAACGGGCGGATTGACCGGGTCAAGGTGGATGTTTTTAAGAACTAAAACGAATTATAAAGTAAATGAGAGTTTTCAATGAATGGTGTATTGAAGTAATTAGGTACAGTAATATTGTCGGACACTTTGATGGATGCAAAATTTATCACCAGTCTTAATAATTTTTAAAAAGCTTCGGGACTTTCCGACATTCGAAAATGTTTGAATTTATCGGTAAGCTCTTTTGGTTTCTATGTTTACCGATTCTGGTAAGTTAAAAGAAATCCGGTTCAGATAATTCGTTAAGCTTTCACAGTAAATTTGATGACATGACAAATTAAGAGCAAACTTAAATTAACTACAGGAATTAAGTTGTGCACTTCATTCGTCGTTTATTATTGATTGTTTACCGTAATCCAAACTTCCCGGTTATATTACTGGGTATTAAACTAAATATAACATTCTTAAAAATGAATTAATGAGATTTCGAAAATTATGGTAATTAACTGATTATGCACTTCGAGATAGAATTAAACAAAATTTTAAATGATGAAATGAAAATTATAAGAAATTGACATTTTTTCGACAATCGAATGACTCAAAAAATTGTTTTTTATTTAATAGTGAATTTTGACAATTCCAGGTCTTTGAGCTGGGATAAATTTCACTGTTCGCAACACACTTGACGAAGCGTGCACTTGCTTTGCCTAGTGTCATACACGTGTAAAGTCAAGGAGACCGAAATAACAGCTCCGAGTTTCCGCATTTAATTTCCCAGTACTCGCGTTCTCGTGTTGCTCTCTCATTTTTAACGAAATTAGCACCGAAGCGCGGTTCTAATTGCCGAAATAACGACTACGCGAACTCTCCGAGGAAAACAGTGGTCGCATGCCTCTAAGGAAATGTGCAAGAAGCCAAAATAGCAGAGGATTGAAAGTGCTCAGGGATGAAATTAAAGGGAACAATGTTGTAAGAGCCGCCGGTTTAGTCAGAAATACGACATTTGCTCTTGCCTTTTGCCCTCTTTCACTAAAAAAAATTAATAAACCGAAACAACATTAACTATAAAAATTTCCCATAAAATGTTTCCGACGATTGTCGATTCGGGACTATTTTCTAAAAGCGGAAAAAATTTATAAAAATAAAAAAAAACCAGAGGTCAGAGAAGAAAGTGCCCGGGAATGAAATTAAAGGGAATAATGTTGTAAGAGTCGCCGGTGTTGTCAGGAATACTACATTTCCACTTGCCTGCCCTGTTTCACAAAAAAAATTAATAAAGAGAAACAACATTGACTATAAAAATTTCCCATAAAATGTTCTGGTCGCTCGTCATTTGAAAATGTGTTATTAAAAAAAAACCCAACATTGACTATAACAATATCCCACAAATCGTCTCCGTCGCTCATCGAATTTTTTTTTAACAGATGTCAGAGAAGAAAAATATCCGCGAACTTTTTAGTGGCACTAAACATCTCGTTAATTTCGGCTGAACGAGTCCCTCCCATTTGCATCGGCGAAGGGTGTAATAATGTTTCATTCGTTTATCGCGGCCATTGGACATCGGTAATAATGGAACGTGATTAAAACGTACGGGAAAAGCTTATCGATAAATCACCGGCGAGATAGACGGTGCGGTAATTACATTGGAAATTTAAATGTAGCCGATGGCGGCCAGTAACAAAATAAATTCAACGATTTTCCTCCGATGTTTATGCGCGTGTGTGCCGCAAACAATAATAATCCGGTTATCGAGACTTCCGCGGATGCGCGCGCATGCGCCGTCGGTGACGCTCGGCGCGACGCAAAAGCGAGGAAAAGTTCCGGCACTGCATCAACATAAGAGGCTTTATCGCTAATATTATCCGCTCGACGAGCCGAAGGGACTCTTGTACTCCGAGACGCCTTTCCTTTCTCGTTCTTTTTCCACCACCCCCCCCCCCCCCCCCCCCCCCACATCCGATCCCACTGAGCTCGAGCCACTCCGGAAAACGTGCTACCACCTACCGAAGCAATGTTATCGTACGGACTCGGAAATATTTCACGGGATTCAAAACGAGATCCCCCGGATCCTTCTTACCTTATTCCATTCTCTTCGGTATACATGATCTGTGGATGCTGTAACCTCCTTTAGAAAATTCATACCGCAGGATCTCTTCGTACCTCTTTCGTCACGTCCGACCGAAGTGCATCGGTGAACAAAGTCTGCGTTTACTGTACGAGATGCTGCTTTTGTCGCTTCTGCATTTTTCTTCTTATTTTATTTTTTTGTCAATCTAGGTTGCGCACGAATCGAGAGCAATTCCCCGAAAATTGTTTAGATAAATAAAGCGAAAAATTATTTTCTTTATTCATTTTTTTAAAAGCTATAGACGACAATTCGAAAACCTGGATAATTTTTCAGGTTTTCAAGATAGTCGACGATCAACTTCCGGTACAAGCTTTCGCATCGAATACTAATTATTTAAAAAATTGGTTAAAAGTTTTTTCCAACCCTCCATTCAAATGGGTTTGCTTTTGACAGTAAAGCCTCTTTACATTTCCGCTTTCGTTCTTGTCACCGTTATTAATATTTTTTTTACAAACAGGGTAAAAAAAAATGGGTGCACCCGTGGCCACCGCGATGACGCATACATCCTCGAATTTGATTAAAGCGAAAGGGCCCTCCGGCTCATTTCCTCTCGCGAGGTTGACTCTTACGTCTGTCGCGACAGGCTGATATGCCGGTAAGCCCGACACACCCCTCGGACCGATAAACACGTAAAGCCGAGCTTACGCGTGTGCGAGCCACGCGGCTCCCTCATTACGCCCGCTCTTTCGCTATTTCCGTCCCGACCCCCCGGGCTGTACTCGTTTAATTGGAAACCATCCACTGTATACTAGCGAAAGGTAAAAAAAAAAGACGAAAAAAAAAATTTCTCGAGATCTTTTTGTGCGGCAGACCGAATAAAATTTAGGCCATGCCCGTGGGATTCGATAACTTCTCACCCTCCCAAAAGCCTCGCCTCTCTAGCATTTCAATATTTTCCTCTGCATCTCTGGAGCCTCTGGAGCTTCCTCCATAAGCCACGGCCGCTTTTTTTGCTCCCCCCTCCCTCCACCTATCTTCATTCCCCTCGCTGCGTTTCTTTTCATTTCTCCTTTTTTTTAAACTTTTTTTTTCTTCAAATCTTTATTCTACACCGTTAACGACGAGCGAATCGCAAAAGCTGCTTCCGCGTTCACAAGCCCGAAGCTACGTGTTTCCGGAATCTGCCCAGCTCCCGGTGCGAGCAGCGCGAGGTGGGTGGGACTCGTAAAAAAGAAAGTATCTCATTAACGGAGCCCCGATGAATCTAAAGGCGACGCGCGGTGTGTGCGCGCGCACCTCTTTCATGCCGTGTACGTGACGGAGAAGAGGATCTCCGTCGCGAACACGATCGCGATCGATTCTTGCTCGAGACGACGCGATAATCATTCCCAACCCCGTTTCCCCTTTGTGCGAATATTAATTAATGAAAAAAGATTAAAAAGACGGAACAAATGAAGAGAAAAATCAAGAATCAAGGAAAAGAAATACTGAAATAGTATATTATGCTACAAGGGAGGAAAGTGCGTCATTGTAGAGAGTGTGAAATTTAATGCCCGAGCGAAGCGAGAGCAGAAATCCACACCTGGCGAGAATCCACTTTCTTCCGAGTGGCCTACGCTACTTTTTTTCCGACTGTGCTAAAAAGTGGACATATTTCTATGCCTGCAGTGGGGGTGGAAAGTGACCGATTTCTGACGAGCTAGTAAAAAAGTAAATTAGCGGGAGGAAAAGTGAAATTTTTCATGCCGTATAAATAGGCCCTTTTTAGCGTAGTAGACAAAAAAATAATATAGCGCGAGGCGACGCGATAATCATTCCCATTCACACTTCTCCCTTGTTCGAATTTTAATTGATGAAGAAAGAAGAAAAAAAAATGAGAAACAGAAACAAATGAAGATAAAATGAAGGAGCAATGAAAAAAAAAATTGAAAAATAACATAGTGTCGCGAAGACGATCGCGATCGACTCTTGCGCGAAGATGATCGCTATCGACTTTTGCGCGAAGACGATCGCTATCCATTCTGGCGCGAGACGACGCAATAATCATTCCCATTCACATTTCACTTTTTTCCGAATGTTAATTAATGAAAAAAAAAGAAACAAGTAAAAATACAATGAAGAAGCAATGAAAAAAAAAATGAAAAATAACCTAGTGTCGCGAAGACGATTGCGATCGATTCTTGCACGAGACGACACGATAATCATTCCTATGCACATTTCTCCCTTCTTCGAATATTAATCAATGAAAAAGAAAGACAGAAAAGACGAAAATAAAATGAAAAAAGAAGAAAGAAATGAAGTTAAAATGAAGAGGCAATGAAAACAAAAATACTGAAAAAAAATACGGTAGCGAACAAACGTCACGGATTTGTGTCGGCGGAATTCCGTCCCGCGCGAATATAACTTTTCACTCGCTGGTATCGAATTCGTCTCTCAGCGGTGAGCGTTATATGCGCGCGGGATTGGGAAACAAAAATCTGTGTACCCGGAGATGGAAACTGCAGTAAACAAAAAGTATTTACAGAGTTTTCATGGAGAAAGGTTGTTTCGTAAAAGGGATTCGGCTAGGCGTGTGAGTACTCGCAATTCGATGCGGGTGAACACGAGAGCCTACTCGATGTGGTTTCCAGGTTTTTTTTTTACTTTTTTTTTTCGTCCAATATCGAAATCCCAGAGAGTTAATGGGCTTACTGAAAATTGATAGACCGCTTGTGTGACCTGCGAATACAGCCCGCGTTGGGTGCGCGAAAGACCGCGTTCATCGCTTGATACACACGTGAGAGGATTTTTTTGTTTAACACCCCGCCAATTGAATATACGCTACCTTGATTTTAGTCATCCGCTACGTAACTCAATGCGATCGTATTTTCGGCGAATTTTTTTTTTCGAAAAAAAATTCCAATTCTGTATCTGTCTGCCGCATTCGATAAAAAAAATTGAAATATAATATGATCGAGGAAGATGCAGAACCGCACATTAAGCGAACGAGTCCTACATTTTTTAAAATCTTTCACGTTGAGAATCGTTAATAAAAAATAAAAAATAAACTTAGGTTTATTGCACCGAAGACCATTGACTTAACACACGGTGAATAAATTAAAATTGAAGATGTGATTATATAAACCTTTGCATAAAGCTGGGCGTAAAACTTATGGAAAAATGTAGCCGTTAATTGACCAGTGCGTGGGGCTTCGCGATTGAAATTATTGAACTTCGACTTTTCAAGAAATAAATTAACCTAATTAATTAAAATAAATTAAAATGTAAGCCGGCCTCGTTAAGCCTTCGACTTATCAAGGTCGAGCCGAAAAATAAATAAGTAATTGCAACAAGTACACAACTGCATAAAATACTGCGTGAGTGAAAACACAATTAAAGTTTAAAAAATACCCTATTAAAATAAATAAGACAAATTTTGTGTATGAACGTTTACAAAATACGTCCCTTTTTTCTAGGTCGCGAGACACCACGCCCAAAAACCGTTAAACTACCGTGATTTTAGTCATTCGCCACGTAACGCATTGCGTTCGTCTTTTAGGCAGTATTTTTTTTATTAGAATCAATGGTACGCATTTTGTGTACAAGCGTATATAAAATACGTCCTTATTTTTTTACGCCGCTAGATATTCTCGGCGCAAAAAAACAATTAAACTTTAAAAAACACGCTATTCAAATAAATGGGACATATTTTGTGTATGAACGTATACAAAATACGTGCAATTTTTTTAGTCCCAAAAACCGTGAAGCCACTGTAATTTTAGTCGATTGACACGTAACACAATGCGATCGTGTTTTCGGCGGTATTTTTTTTTTTATCATTAAAATCAATGGGACGCATGTTGTGTATAAGCGTATACAAAATACGTCCTTATTTTTTTACTCCGCTGGACACTGACCCGACAATCCAGACTAAACGCTTCTGTGAGCCCGAATATCGGGGAGAATAATGGACGGTCTAGAAATTTGTGTAACAATTGTCGAGACTGCGGAATGAATAAAAAAGGGTTTCTGCTCCGGTCTAAACGGAGAGACGCCGCGTATTCTCGTGTAACCTCCTTTTTATACCTCGAACAATGCTTACAAAGGGTTGTTGAGAAATTCTGAAAAATCCTACCAGCGCTTCAGTTGTAACGCTCGGTATCCGAAAAAGTACCAGGTCCTCCGTTTTCATGAATTCGTCTCTGTGTGTTATCAGCCATGCAGTGAATTTTTTTTTCTTTTTTTTTTACAACTCTGGATTTTATGCTTCAGGTGAGAGATCGGATGGCCGCCGAGGGAATGGAACCGCTGGAGGAGGAGATTCCGACCGAAGATATCATCGGAAGGGACTACTGCCGTTACAACATAAAACGATTCGCCGGGCCCTAAAATAATCGTCCCGGTGTAAAAAAAAATTCTTCCTCGACACCGCAACCAATACATTTTTATTACACCACCGTTTTTTTACGCATCTATGCAAGAAAAATCGCCGACTGTCCCGTGCGAATCGATTCGACGGATTGCCGGTCGAAAAATGTGAACTTACAACAACAAAAAAATGAAAAAACGAAAAACACAAAATATGGACAAGATATAATCTGCAGTGCGCCGCGTGTCCGTGCGGTTCGCGTATAAAGTAAATACAAAAAAGAACATCAACAAAATATCGAACGGTTTGACGAACTGATAAATACACGGACCATTGTAATATTCGATGACCAAAAAAAAAAAAAAGTTTGTATAAAAAAAAATGATATCGACGTTTATTTGTTCCTCTCGTATTCGTAACTTCTTATACTCGGTGTGAAGTGTTTAAGGGAGTAATTGGGCGAGAGAAAGAGAGAAATTATGGTATAAACAATTTAAGAATCCTCGAATGCATATACGATATATATTGTATGTATTATAATATTTATTCGAGGAGCGACGTGATTTTTTGTGTATTCCGAGTGCGTGAGATTAATATAACTGTGAGAGTTGAAAAAAAATTAAATTGGGGCGTTTTTATAGGGTCGATCGTGGGTGTACCCTTGCGAATGATGATTGTTGACGATACAGTGAAAATATGACAAAAGCAATATGAGCCATCCTGTATATAAGCTTTAAAAAAAAAGAAAAAAAGACGAAGGAAAAGATATATAAAAATCGAATCGACAGCTCTCTTGCGAAAAATGCACATATGCCGTTGCGAGGCAACGACGAGTCGGGTCAAGTAGTGTAGGTCAACGAGGGATCAGACGCGGTACTCGTGGAGTGAACGGAAACTGTTCTTATATTGATAAAACTATTCGTTCGCACCAGTGAATGAAACACGGAGGTGTAAAAAAAAATATATATAAAAAACAACAAAAAAATTCATTCTGTCTTTCACTCCAGCCTGTCGACCTTTAATTTAGCATTTTTTCAGCAGTGTATCGCATACGATTATTCGCCAGGTAACTGAGCCAAATGAAAACAAAGTGAATGCTTTTCGTAAAATAATTTTCATAAAAAAGAAAGAAAAATGTTGAGAATCTGTCAAATAAATTCGATTATAATTGATATAATTGATATAATTGATATAATTTATAATAGCCAAATTGGCGCTTCCTCGACTACTTCATCGAGGCCGAAAATCTACGAGTGACAAACTACGACAAAGTGGTTCCGGCCGAGCGGAGCGCGATGTAAACTCGTAGGTAAGTAATCTGGGAATAATTGGGAGCCACCCGACCGCGAATGATACAATGCACCGTTATAATCAGATCTTCGATTAGAATTTATTCACCGTGCGTTAAATCGATAGCCTCCGGTGCAATAATCTGGCGAGTGATTCGGCGTGGAAATTCGACTGATGAAATTATAAACCCTCAACGCGATTTGCGCGCTCGTCGGGGCACAAAGAAACAATTGAACGGATAAATTGTTAACAGTGAACGAAACGCATACCTTGCTAACGACTCAATGCAATTACATTACACAAAAATGCGTTTTATTTTTTTTCATTCAACTCATACAAGGCTATTCATATTGTTACAAGGGAAAATGTGTAATTGAACTGTATCCGTTCCGTTTTATACGAGGTGTCTGCACTTTATTAGAATTCAATAATAGCTGCTTGACCGGGCAAACACCGTCCGGACGCTTAATGCGGCTTTGGCACTTAATTAATTGGACAATAATCGAACAGCAAATTCGACAACGGCGTTCGCTCTATTGAATTAATCCAGGTTATATATGACTCGCAGCTTTCGATTGGAACCACTCGACGTCGACTATACAATCCCATTTTTAATGTATTGCAACATTTGTATCGTACGGATTATTAATTTTTATCTAGGGAGAATGCTTACAAAAAATTACCGCAAAATAATACTTTTTTTATTATTTAGATTCTGTATTTTCATTTAGTTTCTGTATTTTTTTTTTATTATTAGTCCTGTATTTTTTAGTATATCGTTAACCCTTAAAGTATCGAGGACTTTTTGCCGATCGTGAACGACCATGCCTTCTTTTAGGATAGCGGTGAAGTTTCAAACGTTGCAAGTTTGCAACGAGTTTCTGAGCTCTCGCATCTCGCATCTGTCGTATGACTTTGGTAAGATAACGTGGTTATATAACAAGATGGGATTTTTTTTCTAATTCAATAAAATCGCATTGCCCTGCAACTCCTGGGAATCCTTGAAGAAAAAGCTCTTCCGTACACCTCTATCTTTTAAGCGCAAGAACGATACGGATCGTCGTAATAAATTTTCTTCTCCGTTATCAAAAAAACAACACTTCAAGGTACGTCTCTGAATTTTTATAGATTTTTTCAGCCCATTAACTTGTCATTCGATTCGTCCGAAGGTTGCGCCATGGCAAATTCTTGGTCCCCGTTGAACAAGGATCCGGTACGTGAGGGGTTAATATAGCATTACTATATTAACTTATATATAATTAAATTAATATATAATTACCACTCGCATCGATCCGACAACCGACAAAGTACGAAACGATACTTACCCGAGTAGAAATTTTCGCGGATTACATCGAGCCCTAATAAGGTCCTGAGAAGGCCTGACAAGGGCCTGATACGGCCTTATCAGGACCCTATCAGGGCCCAATGTAACGCTTGAAAATTTCTACTCGGGTACAATGTACCAAACGACGATCGTACAAAGTAAAAAATAATTTCGTAAAATCGGAATACGTAAGTTTCGTAAAAATAATTTTGTTAAACAACTGACACTCGTTTGTTCAGGTTTTAATATTGCAACCTGCCCTTTTATTTCCGCCCCCGCTATTTTCATACAAAGCGATGTCTGATTCATTCGCTGCGTCCTAACAGTTTTCTTGTATACATTTCCCCATTGTTCCATCGGTTCCACCGAAAGTTGACTCGGCAACTCTGACTCACGCAATCCCAGTTTTTCCCCACCAATTCGTTACAAATGAGTTGCCATTGCGGAGCGCCCGCATTTATAACTAACAGGTAAATTTGAAAAAAAAGGAAACAAAGCCTTACAACAGTGCAAACTAAATTATGTTATACGCGGCGGTCCCGACGCAGTAATTAATCTCTCCTCGCATTCGACAATCTGAACGACCGGCCCTCAAGTGACCGCGCCCTAACGAGCTCGTTAAAACTTTTTAACGAAACGTTTCCCGCTACCGAACGTGTAACTGGGCTACCGGGCGCTTTTAATTTTCCATCGCATGCACAGAGTTCCCTTTGACTTTTGCACTCGTCCTCCTTTGGTCACCGGACGAAACCAAGGCCACAAAAGCCCGACCACTTGTCCAGCTGCCCGGCTTTCACGAATCCGACCTATTATAATATATACGTATATATAAATAACTTTTTTTTTTACCCAGCCTCGCATCGCGCTGCCTCGACGTCGAGACCCACCGCGACTCTCCTCGAAGTTTTGTAATTCGACGCCGAACGAAAATGTTATTTATTGCTCTGAGCGATGTACCGGTAAAAAATAAAAAATAAAAAAATGGGTCCGTACAGCCGGTGCGGAGTGTCTGATATTCGGTACTTTATCAGTGGCTTTTCCGAGGCTTCGTCAGCATTCGCGCTCCGGAGCGCCCCTCCACCCTTCAGAATTTCCGTCATAGGGGAGAGCGAGGCAAAACGGTACAGCGGAACAAAACGGGATAATGAGGCAAAAGGCAATTTTCCATAATTTTTCTACGGTGGCGATGGTGGGGCAAAACGGGTTTGAAAATCCGGATGCATCGTTGGGACAAAATGGGGCGTCGAGAAATTATTGGAAAATGGAGTTTTGCCCTCACTCTTCCGTTCTGCCCCCTGTCCCATTTTGCCCCGCTTGCCCCTACTCGCATACTCGCCGTACGTATCGCGGCCGCTGAGAAGCGGAAGGGCGCATCTTCCGGCGTTTAGGCAGAAGAATCTGGACTTTACGCCCTTCTGTTTCTCCGCTGACGATATTATATGCCGGAACTCATTCGGGCGTTTTTGTTTCGAGGTGTCGACGTTTTGTTACCGGAATGGAGAACGGGCCGCGGAGAGCGGCCAAGTTTATGAAAAGTTTTCCGCTTTCTTCGGCGTATAAATTTAGAGCTTAATACGGGGGAACGTCGGATGATATTAAAAGGAACGGGTGCGCTTCGCGCTCCGGGCCGTTCTCCGGACTATACTTTACGGGGAACGATGAGAGGATGGTACTTTAACTCGATACCTCGAGACTACTTTACCTCCATCATCCCAGCCGTTGCCACGATCTCGGGCTCTCGCCGCTCTCCTCGCGCTGCCGGTTACGATGGTCTCGGCGCTTTCCCCCGAACGCGTCTCGCACGAAGACGTCTCTCATATCCGGAGACGATTACGAGCCGGGCTACTGCCCTGGCTGCGTGCAGCCCAGGAGATTGCCTCGAGCGAGAAACCACCTGGCCGAGGAATCCCGATTGGATCTCGGCGAAAGGGCTTCTGACTCCGGCAACGAAATGACCACTCTCGTTACATTATCGGTTAAATTTAATATTTCGGGAGGCGGAGATTTCTACGATTCATTGAAATTTCGTCGAGATTTCGGTGAAATCCATTCCATGTGATGTGGGGTTTGAGTTTATTATTTTTTGAGCCCGTCGTACTTAGTTTTATGGGAAGGTTGACGGTGAGAAAGATAAACTAAGTATAGTAACCTGTTCAAAACTTTTCTACCTACGACATCATCAATTATTTTTATTCGGTTATTTATTTTTTACAGCGGATTAACATTGTCCCGACTTTATGGAAACCTATCCCTCTCTTTCAAATATGGTCTTATGAAGTTGTTATGATTTTTTTTTGTTTTAGATTTTTTAAACCCATCATATTCCCATCATATTAATAAAAATGTTCTATCCACAAAATTATCAATTTTACTCTATTTTTTTTACAAATTACGAATAGCGCAATAAAAATGTATAAAAATTTGTGTCAAGCCTATGTAATTCATAAAATCTATCCCTCGTATAAACTCCCTTCCATTTGTATATAAATCCCCGCACCGAGAAAAGAAATCAATTGAGTCAACAAAATGTGCGCTTACGGGTGGCGAAATAAATGTTCGGTTGATCGAAAAGAATCGTTGATGAAACTAACAATCGAATCGAATTTTCCGTTACTTATTCCCTCGCTACAATCATTTCATCGGATCATCCAAACATTTGTTTCGCCACCCGCCTTCACTTCGTCGACTCAATCGGATTTTTTCCCCAGCGCCCGACACGACATCGCATGCATTGACCGAATATCGTCCAGCGTTAACGAGTTCCAAAGTCTCTCACCAAATTGCGCCGCGCCGAGTTGACACAGGAGCAAAAACATAAAAAAAGGGCAAGAAAAAAGCTTTTGAAAATGCGCCAAATTCGATAAGCTGCACTGTGAACTCCAGAGAGCGTTGCACTTTATCGGATTACGAAACGGCGGCGCGCGGGGAAAGGTAGAGAGGGGTTCGGGGGAGTGTCTTTCACGAAGGAAAATTTTGTCTTTCCCTCTTTCCCGGCGCGACGGAAAATAGTAAAGTATCTCATGAGCCTAGGTATAAAACCAGCTTACCGCGGAGGTAAGCGCGCGAAGTACTTTTATCCGGAGAGCGATAGAGTGAGCGGCAAGTCGGGACGCTCGCGAGAAGTCAAGTGTACCGTACGAGACTGTCAGGTGTGTACGGTGTGTATTTATACGTGGAGCACACGTCGGGCGCGACGAGCCCCACACCGAGACCGTCGTCTCGTCGAGCACGACACCCACGTGGCGCGGGCGCGGCGACGCGAAAATTAATGCACTATATAACCCGGGAAATGGGAGATAAAAAATAAAAAAAATAAAAAAATAAATAAAAGTTTTCCCGAGGCCGAGTTTACGATCTTGAGCCAGCGGAGGATTGATCGAGCGGCGGGTCATCCTTTATCTACTGTACGGTGCTTTATCCTCCCCGAGCCGCCCCCGCCGCCCAGCGCGCAGCTATCTCGACACTGCACCTACAATTTACCCCGGTTGGTACGAAGCCGGGATATAAAACTGCAGCTCCGATTCGGAAAAATGTCTCCCTTACGGAGGGTTTTTAAAAATAATTGGACATCAGGAACGGCCCTCGGATGACGAAGGGAAACAACGTTGTTAATGGGTGAGCATGGGAAAGAAACGAGGTTTGAGTATGCGGGATTAATTTTTTTTTATATGGAATTTTTTTAATAAAGAAAATCTGTGAGAGGGTGCGGATTTAATGAGCGTGTTTTAGCTGAGGCGGAGGCTCGACGCTTGGCTAGGTTTACCAGCGATCGTCGGTGTGTGCTTCGACTGTTGGGATGTTAATTTGAAGACACGTGATCGACTATTAACCGTCAACGGTTGATCAGAGCATCCGTCAAAAATTCAGTAAAAATACTCAAAAACAGTGTAGAAAAAGGTTTGGGCATTTATGTATATGAACAAACATCAATATTAATAATACAAAAGCATTTGTATTGATTTATTAAATTTTCAATCTTACAATTAAAATTAAATGTTTGGACATTTAACAAATTTGTCAAACAATGTGTCTCGTTAATTTTATATTCTTTTTATCCCGTTAAATTTTACTGTGTATTTTTTTTGTTTAAAAAGTACGGTTTGTTGAGGAAAAAGAAATTATACAATTAACAGGAACAAGACCATGAAAGTTTATAAATGAAAAAGATGTCTGCCAAAAGACCTACAGCGCGTTTTTAGACGGGTTATCTATTATTTTCTAAATCACGCTCCTCGCTTCGGATAAAAAATTAATATTGCAAATAGTTACTCCACGCATATAAGCATAGAAAAGGTAGACTGAACAATGTTTTAAAAAATCGTACAATTAATATAAAGAGTGGGCTCTCGTCACGCGTTTAAATAGAAAAGGAAAAGAACGGGTAGCGAAACGTACATCTGAAAAATGTAATCGGAAGAACGGCAGAGAGTGAAACGCGGTAGCGAGGCAATTGAATGTAGGTTGCTAGCAGTTTCGCAGCCGGAGCGTGTAAAAAGGGGATATTTCACGTGTAACACACTGCTGCTGCATAATATACAGAGGTATGCACATGCAGCTTCAGCCAGTTACATTTACAAAAAAAATTCTTAAAAAGTTGAAAATTGAAATTTTCATATCGCTTTTGCATAACGTTCCTTTATTCGTGAAACTTTTTCTACGAGACAGCATTTTTTGCATTTTTTGTTTCCTCGTCCAGGAAGCTTCGCGAATAAAGGAAGACTATGAGAAAGCGATATGAAATTTTCAATTTTCACCTTTTATAAAGAAGCGACATGAAAATGTTCATTTTCCATTTGTATAAGGAAGCGATGTGAAAACTTCAATTTTTAACCTTTATGAAGATCCGATCTTTTCATGCGTAAACTGTTATCGGACAAAAAATTCAACTTTTTCAAAAAAATTTAAAAATTTGAAAATCTCATAAAATTTAAGCGATTAGATCAACTTTCGCCAAATGTAATACCAAACGTTGTACAGCGTAAGTTCATTCACGTGTCAATTAAAAAATCGATACTTCCATGCAGCCATCAGGGAGACTCGTTACATAACATATTACATACTCGTAATGATACGTATTGACATATTAAATATCAAAGCTTGCTCACTCGAGCGTAACTGCACGATAAAAAAAAGCTTGGACATTTATCAAATTTGTCAAACATTATTGACCAACCGTTCGTCACTAATCTCTATCCCGTTAATTTTATGTATATTTTTTCTTTTATATATATTTTACAATTTATTCTTTTAGTTTAAAAAGTACGGCTCGTTGACACAAAACAAAAACCCAAATTACTAAAATTAATAGAAACTAAGCTATGGCATTTTGTTCCATAAAAAAAAAGAAACAGATGTTTGCCAAAAATCCTACAGCGTGTTTTGTTAAAGATTGTAAATATGTACTCTATGCATATAAGTATACTTATTCCGAGTCCAAATTCCACGTTTATCGATTACACTACCGCTTAACCAAGGTTTAAAAAAATCGTACGATTGACAACGGGAAACAGCCTCGTCGCCCGCTTAAAGAAAAAAATAAAAATAAAAGAAACCGTGGCAAAGCGTACTTCTGAAAAATGTAATCGGAAGAACGTCAGAGAGTGAAGCGCGGTTGCGAGGCAATTGAATGCGGGTTGCTAGCAGTTTCGCAGTCGGAGCGTGTAAAAAAGCGGGTATCTCGCGTGTAACACACTGCTACTCCGTAATATACAACGCTATGCACACGCAGCTCCAGTCAGTTACATTAAAAAATAATAATAAAAAAGAAACAAAAAAAAAAGAAGAGATAAAAAAAGACCTGGAGCAGCAGTCAGGGAGACTCGTTATCACGCGAGAGCGCACGGGCGAACGTGAGCCCGCACACGTGTGTCCACGGGGAAACGAGACTTTGTGAAAGCGAGCGGACTCGCGAACGCTTCAAAGCTTTAACGCTGCGTACGACACCCCCTCAACGTTACGCTGTAAGGCTACTCTCGCTTGTGCGTTTACACTAGATTACATCACAATGCATATTCACCGTCGCTGTAGCTCACTCCTTTTTTGTTTAATTTATTTTCTACCTACTGACGACCCTCGCCGTCACCGGCGCGAAAACCCTTGCGACAAAATGCGGATATGTGAACTTCATCTGCGCGAGAAGACGCTCGAGCTCTTCGTGTGCCCAAATTTTTCGTCACTATTTTTTAAATTAATTTTCTACCCACTGACGACCCTGAGTCGTCACCCGAGCGAAAGCCCTTGCGACAAAATGCAGAGAGTGCACTTTATTTGCGTGAGAAGACGCGCAGGCTCTTCATGTGCCCAAATCGTTCGTCACTTTTTTTTTACAAATTTAATAATATTCACGTATGCATATTCACCCTCGCTACAGCTTGCTCCTTATTTGATTAATTTATTTTTACCCACTGACGACCCTCACTGGTCAGCGCCGGCGCGAAAGCCCTTGCGACAAAATACCGATTTGTGCACTTTATTTGCGCGAAAAAACGCTCAGGCTCTTCATTTGCCCAAATTTCTCGTCACTTTTTTTTTTACAAATTTAACAACATCCACGTAAACTATATACTTTATTTTACGATATACATTTGCCAATTCTTCTATCTGTAGTTTCATTAAAATAATTACATTCCTTTATGAGTAACGATCGATGAGTGGTATATCAGAAGAGAAAGAACGAGTTCTCTTTCTCGCGAGACAGCGTCAACACACCGGGAAGGTCGAGGGATGCGGATGAAAAAAAAAAAATTCTTCTATCTTGATTTACCAAACATCGATCGCGTTCAGGTTAGTCAGAAGGTACTCTGGCGTTTACGTGAGAGCGAGGTAGAATTTCTTTCTTTCTTATCACTGTATTTACATCAATCGCGACGAGTGATACGGCAACGAAAGTCTGCGGGTCGAATTGGAGAATAAAAAAAATAATATATGAGTGATATGTAACTTAAAATCTTGGTTTCGGAGTCGTGCGAGAACTCGCTTTAATGTACAGTAGCCCGGAGATATCAAAGAGAAAAGTAATAAAAATAAATAACGTGTCGTAAGAAAATTCGAGTAACGAACAGAGTGAAGAAATTATATAAGGCGTAAAGTATTGTGTAACTTTTTATGGAAAAATAGCGAGGCCGTTACAACGCGCGCGGCTCTAAGGGGAGGGCTGGGGGTCTGTAAAAAAAATATGCCGGCGCGTCTCAACGTTCTCAGCTCACAAAAATATTCTTCACGATTATTATGTAGGCTCTTTTGCTTCTTCTCTTTTTGTTTGTTTGTATTTTTGTTTTTTTTTTTTTCTTCGTAAGGTTTCCGTTGATTTTCGTTCCCCTTTCGTTGGTTAGTTGTTGTTCTGTTCCATCTTCATCGTGCCGAGCTCTTCGAGCATGGCTTGAAGACCCTCGGGAACACGACCGGAATCCAATTCCATACCCCAGGCGCGATACTGAAAGCAAAGAAGATAAGAAAACATGCCGGCAGAGAGATGGAGTGTGAAGTCCCGGTGACGCAATGAAACCGATGCAAGGACGGTGAGTAAAGGATATAGGATCGTTGATACTTAAGTGTTCTTGGATGGCGGAGGATCGGTGTCGGGTTTCCCGTGGTAGCCGAGTCTCGGGTGGAAACGCGGCTCTTCGGGTATCTTCTCTTGGTTCGTTCTTTATTTCACCTTTTTTTACACTCACGAAAAGTTAGCGCGGTGAAAAATAAAACCGAAAAAGAGAAAATTTCCATTTTTTTTTATTATGTTTTTTCGTCACTATGTGTTTCTTGGGGAGTGGAAATAAAAATAGGGCTTCCGCGCGGGTGAAGATGGAAAACAAATTCTGGAGCATTTTTTTTGTCACGATAACGGGTTACATTTCCGCGCTAATAAATTTTGGTATGAGCGTACCGATTGTTTCTGCCGTACAGAAGATTCGGAATTCCGCGCACGAATCTCGCCCGAGGCAGAACCGCGCGTCGGTGAATTCACCGTCGGGGAAAAATAGAAAAAAGTATCGATCGGTGTAAAACGGTGGTTCAGCTTTTATGGTTTGTATTATAAACGGTACGCGATATTTCCCATTTTCTCTCATCGGGCAAAAATATTTTGCATATTTTGCATATATGAGGCATTCTCCATCAACTCTAGCACTTTTTTCTTGACCCTCTCTGATCTGTTCCGTAATTAGTCGAATTGCAGTACTCTACGCGTTCTCTTCAGATCTTTTAATTCACTCGCCACAAAAATTATTTTTTTTTACTGTATATCTTGAACGAGAGAGCTCGGACAAAAAAGTCAGAACAAAAAAGTAAAATTTTTTTCATAAACTATTCAATACAATATGTTTTATATTTTTTATTTTATCATAAAGTATTTCTTCAGCAAAAAAAATTATATTAAAAACATTTTTTTGTAATTTGGCCAATTAAGAATTTTTTTTCTTGGTTGCGAAATAAATGTTCGAGTTGGCGGCCTCATGTATATAAAAAAAAAATGATCGCGCTCGTTTTTACTATCGATAGAGTTATATTGTTCATCAACAAGGTGGGTGTGGAGAATAATTTCATGGTTGTGGAGGCGATCGTTATGAAGGACGAGTGTAAACGTGCAACAATAAATAAAAATATATATATATATATTTTTTTGTTTATAAATTGTTCGACTCACCATTTCGAGCTCCTTCCTCAGTGCGATAACAGCTTTCTCACGATCAGCCACAAGCTCCTCCAAGTACTGGTAACGGAGCTTCTTTCGGGCGCGGCACTCCCGCGCACTCTGCCTACTGCGCTCTGCAAAAAATAATCACATCGTTAGTAAAATCGTCAAATACATTTGGATCATTAAATTTTTTTTAACTCTCCGATAAAAACGAATCCTGACGCTATCGACGAAAAAAATTGTCTGGCCAAAATCGATGATGTAGTAACGACGATGTCACAATGCATTGTTACAATTACTGTTTTGTTGCTGAGGAAGCTTTGTTTTGGTTAAAAAAAATGACGAGATTTTTATAAAAACCGTGTCCAGAATGAAGCCGAAAATACAGAACATGCTTTTTCATAGAAGAAAGTTCGCGAATAAAGGAACATTATGAGAAAGTAAATGAAAATTTCAATTTTCAACTTTTATGAGTAAACGATATGAAAATTTCAGTTTTCAACTTTTTTTTTTGTTTCGCGCACTGTGGCAGAAAATCATTATTACCGTGACTGCTGCCTCCGCGTTCTTTCTGCTAATATTATCATTTTTATTACTATTGAATAAAAATCAACACATTTAGGAAATAAGAAAAATAGTCCATCCAAAATTGACCTGGGACTGTATGAACAGCATCGTGATAGAGTTTGTACCGCGAAGTCTCGTTCACGTGGTTAATTCAGCCGAGTTGATTACCAGAGTTTACTACAATTGTAACGATGCCTCGTTACAATGAGCTGTAGATCCAGTGCCCTTACAACAACGCGCTACCAAAACCGCAAGGGAATATCTCCAACGGCGCGCTCCACGAAATGCACGTCCTTCCGATTTTCGGTAAGCCAGTATGTGCTGGATAGTGGAATCGGTATATTATAGGAAACCACCGAGGGCGAAATTGCAAATTTCTTACATCACTTGCCAGAAGTAATAAAGCGTTTTACGATCGCCCGGTGGTTATTATCACCCCACGAGACCCACTTCGCGGAGAGTCGTTTCGAGATCGTTTCGCGGGGGTGAGAAGACGTACACACAACCCAGGTAAGACGGTAAGACGGAAGTGTGTCGAAAGCTCCGGGGAATAGCTCACCAGACTTTGTGTGTTATAACTCCTGACGAATGAGGCGAAAGGAGGGTGTCGATCGAGTTTCACCCCAACCAACCCCCCCCCCCTCCCTGCCGCACCTCGTTCGCGACAAAAGAGCTCGAGGCCGTAAAGAAGATAAAGATATATATAGGACGGTAACATCGTCAGATATCCGAACGGTACCGAAAAATAAAGTTATCCCACATTTGCCGCCGTCCCTCTCGCATCCAGCTAACCGGAAATGGACCGGGAGAAAACGGGGATTCTCCCCCCCCCCCCCCCCCGCCTCGGAACGGTGCGACGAAAGTTTGCGGATCTCGTCGTACAGTTACGAGGTGGATGACGGCGGAGGCGGGATCGCGCTTGTATTCCGCGAGAAAGGACGGTGCGAGGTGCTTTCACGTTTTCGCCACCCGACCCGGTTGAGGAGGGGGAAAACGAGATCGTAGGCAAAGGACCGGACAAACGGAGGTGAGACGGGTGAGAAAAAAAAGGAAATGGAAATGAAAAGTATAAAGGAATGAAAAAGAGGGGGGGAAGTGTTACGGGGGAGAAGTGGGGGAGAGTTGGGCAGAATTGCGTGTGCGAGGGGTCGTCGTGGAAGAGCTATTCGGCGCCGGAGGAAAGTACGAGGCCGATTATAAAGTTTCCAGAACGGATATAAAAAGAAGGTTTTTACTTTTTTTATTATTTTCGAGAAAATGACATTCTTGCGTTGCTCCACGATTTCATGGGAGACGGGCCCAAAGCTGTGGGTCGCGGTCTCACCGGTGCCGAGTCCGTTCGGTAATCTTGTTTCCTCTGGGGTGTAAACGGGGCTGCAATACCAGGCGCGAAGGCGAAACGGGCAGGTCACGCGCTCGATCTTGCCGAAGGCGCTTATTTCGCGACCTGGCGAAACATTGTGGTATTGCAAAGTAAAAAGGGCGTTTTTACGGTTATTTGTTTACTTTTGCTTCCTCGTAGGAGAAACTTTGAGGTGAATTCTTTTTTTTCGATATTTTCAGAATGTTCCAAAACGTCGAAAAAGCACATTTACACAAAATTTCTGGATTACGCGCGAGCACTGCCTGTACAATTTTTGAGACAATAACGTTCTTATGAAATTCCACGACTCCAAGGGCGAAGAAAGCTGCAGCTCTTGGTCTGACTGGTACCGAGTTCGTTTAGTAATCTCCGTCCGTCTGGCCGTGCAAAGGGGGTTTGCAATACCAGAAGCGAAGGGAAACCGGCCAAGAGTTACGCGTACTCTCTTACCGGCGGCGCTTATTTCGCGTCTTGGCGAAACATCGCGGAATTGCAAAATACACCCTTCACAAAACGAACCGCTTGGCAACGCCCGGGCAGGGAAGTCCTCGAAGTGCACAGCTTGGCAAATGTGTGTGTGTTTGTGTGTGACGTCGAGGTAACAGTGGAACCTTTGCAAGCATCGCCGCGGCAGTAAACAGCATAAATATTCATTCGGAAAATAGATAAATATTCGTGGGGAAGGTGTGAGGGAGGATAGCGGAGAGTAACCGAGCCATTTACGTATCCACTCCGACTGTGGACCCATTTAATGCTGCTAGGCTTTATACGAAATAAAGCGTATAATAAATGGGGTAGAGGTGAAATCAAAAGGATTTTTTTTTGCGGGTTTTTTTTCGATCGATATATAGGCACTCTAGCGTAGAGTCGCGCATACTAGGGTGGACGGGGCAAAACGGACCAGTGTTCTTCATGTGACATTCGTTTTCTTTTTTATGTTTCGCGAAAAATTGTACAGATTCATTTTGCTCCTCATTCATTTTTCAAGGCTTGACTTGCAGAATGAGCAAACAAAAAATTAAGTTTAAGTCTTATTTACTGCAAAACTGTGTAAACTTTTGGATGAAAAGAGCAAATGGAACCCGTGTACTCCATTCGACATGACTTATTTTTGATGTCCCGAGAAAAAATTGTATAGGTCCATATTGTCCCCCGTTCCAAAATTTCTTCCAAAACTGGCAAAACTTTTAAACAGTTTGAGTCTTATACAGCGTTCAAAAATGAACAAGATTTACTTCTGAAATAATTAATTAACTCCGCGAATCTTTTTTTTTTTTTTTTTTACGAGCCGTTTAAATCCCAGCGATCAGGTCTTCGACTCCAAAGGAATAAAATTTAACAATTTTATTTCTTCGACCTTATTACAATTCCATAATTTCCTTCCTCGAATTTTGAGAACTTCTTTTTTTCCCTATATATTTTCAATTTTATTCAATTATCCTTTCCGCCTGTTTCCTCCCGTCTTACCGCATCTATTGTTTTTTGGGAGGGGGAGGGGGGAGGCCTTGGGCAGTGTGCAGACTTATGTGGGTATTCGGATTTGCCGGTCTTCCGCCCAGGGGCCAAAGTGATTCGGTATCAGCCGAAAGAAATTGGTCAAGTCCGGTGAGAATCGCCGTCAGTGGTGGTCGAAGGGTCGTTTCCACGTTTTAGATATTTTAGGTTTTTTTCACTAACCGAGCTTGGCTCTCATGTCCGCCTTGTCGGACGCCTTCCTTCCGGGCTTGCGTCCTCGCTTGCCCCCCTCTTTCCGGTCGCCGCGGGAACCCTCCTGAAACGTGAAAGATATCGAGGGTAAGATATCGTTTAGCTTAGCATCGGGCGAGCAGGTCTACAAGGGATACGGTTAGGACACAAGGGTAGATACAGAGGCGAGGTCTTATCCGGACATTCTCTCTCGTTTCACGACGGACGTAAAACTCTCCCGAGGGTGCCCGAAACTGTTCGACGTGTTCTTGGGAAAACCGTTCACGAAAACGCAACACGGAAGCCAATTTTTTATCGATCTTACAGTGACTTTTGTACATCTTAACCGTAAATTTTGCGAGGCAAGGTTCTTAATATACACTGGTCATCGCTGACCTTTAGCACTTTGAGTTCCTCTCGGTACGATAAAAGAGGGACAAGGGAGAGATAAGATCGAGACTAATAAATATGAGCGTATTGTATTAACTTCAAGTTTAATCCTAATTCTTATTTTAAGTCGGTTGCTGCTCGCTCCGTTAATTGATAATCGGTTAATTAATTGTGATCGGGCATTGCCGTTTTCTCATGAAATAAAAAAAACAAGTAAATACAATGTTGCAAACATTGAAATAGTGAGAGAAAAAATCTCATGGCTGTACATTTTAAACGTTCGTGGAACGTAATTTTTCTTGTTCAGTTACTATTATTACTATTATGATGATGCTTATTATTATTAAGCTTAAAGTTCAGGTGTAACTAAAGTGGAACGCAAGTGCAAAGTAGAAAAAATTCATACGCCGAGCCAGATAAGGCTCGACATATGACACGTGACAGTTGCGGAAACCTTGAAATAGTGATTAAATAAAAAATGTCATGTCGGTATATTTCAAACGATTGTAAAACGTAACTTTTCTTGTTTAGTTACTATTACGATGATTATTACTATTAAGCTTAAAGTACAACGGTAATTAAAGAGGAACGCAAGTGCAAAGTAGAAAAAATGTCTGCGTCGAGGCAGATAAGACGCGACGGAGTGGACGCTTGCGAAAAAAAAGTGTCGGAAAATTCACACCTTTATAGTTTGCACGTAGTCCGAGGTTTGTGATAGCTTTCTACGGTTATTAGCTATGCATACTCTCGCCCACGGGTGACAAAATACAAATTCCCTTGGGTTCTCGCAAGCTTCCCCGTCGACGCCGGCCACTATGTCTTTCTCGCAGATTTTTTCTTTTTTTTCCCCCTGTCGTTCACGAAGAGCGACCAGCTGCTGCACGGTCGGACCGGGGATGTTTACCTCCGTTCTATACTCCCTCAATCCTATCTGGTATTAAATCTCCTCGAATCCCCTTTCTTGCCTCGCCTACACGTCCGGTTCTTTTTTCCTTTTTTTTTTTTTTACTTTCGCCCCCGGCGCCGGCGCTATAGTTCCATAACGGTTTTTTTCTTGGCTCACGAACGAACCGGTCCACTCTTTTGCTTCTCATTCTCTTATCCACCTCTCGCCTCCCATATCCGTTCTACGTCTCTGTTCGTCCATTCAGTTTTTAGTCCTCGCAATCTCTCGGACCTTTGTCGACCGACGCTTAGCAAACGTGCAGGCTGCGTGGATATCTCACAGACATTTCAACTTTAGATTATTATTATTTTTTTTTTTAGAGATCCGTCGAGCCTCGAAGTTAAATTATAAAATAATAAAATGTTTCGCGAATGCGTGTTCGAGATTGTCATTTTTTAAAATAATTAAGTTTAAGTTTGGCATCCTGAAAATATTAAATCGTCGAAAACTGACCCTGTAATGCAACGATGAATAAAAATAATAAGGGATTTCGTGAAAAGAATGAGGCATAAATATTTCAAGTAATTCAGTTCAAGGAACGTCATTTGCATGTCTCTTTAAGGACAAGCTAAATTCAAGGACTTTTGAAGGGCTGGCATTTCAAGAATGAGGAAATAGAGCCACGTCATCGGTGCGAAATTTCTCATCGTCAAACGTCAAGTCGTCCAATCGTAATTCGTCTGCATCACGAAAGTAAATAATGTGACTAGTCTAGCCTCGTCTGATGAATATGAATCATAGATCTTCGGCACGAGTCGATTGGGATTAATGACTTTTCGAATAAACACTATTTGGAAGAATGATGATTCGGCGTTTTGACGTTTGGAAATTCAACGATTCAATGAAATGAAGTTCCCCCAAATTAGTATTCATAGAAATGACGTTCGGTTAAATGACGTTTCGGAGAAATAACAATAGGCTAATTACTACTTCCAAAGAGTAACGTTCGCTGAAATGAAGATTCGGAGTAACAAAGTTTCGGGAATTTGACGATTGGCAAAAATAAAGATTCGGCGGTTTACGATTCGGAAAAAGTTTCAGAAGTTCGACTATTGGGATGAAGTGCGTTCGGACCCATGATTTTCGGCCATTCGACAATTCAGCCTATTTGTAGGTCGACAAAAAGTGGCTCCGATGAAATACCATCCATATAACGACATAATATATAAATTATTAACGATACTATTTTTTTTAACAACAAATTCCTTCTCGGGCTAATGAAAGAGGGAAAGCCATTTTTATTAATCCATTCATTTGCTACGTCCCGTTTTAATAACGCTGATAAATGTTGAGGATGATGAATTCCCATCGAAGAAGGATCCTACACCGTGATTAAGAAGCAGGAAGCCACGTACGTACATAAAGCCTCCAGTAAGAAGCCGTTAATAACGCGTCTGCGAGTATCCCAGGCTCGGGGGAGTATAATTCCGTTAAGAATGGAAGTACGAGGAGACGTCTCGAAATTTCCTCGAGGAGTTGAAGAACGAGAAACCGTCTCTCCTCTCCATCCCTCTATCACAGCCTGCACCGCGGCAGGAACCCGCGAAATTTCGTCGCGACTCGAGCCAACCGACGAATGGTATTTACATAGTCTAATTAAAGAGTTCTCGTCACGGAGGTCGGAGAGCGAAATAAGAAGAGGAAAATAAATGTAACAGACGAGGTAACCCAGAAATGAGACGCGGAAAAACAAATTCCTTTCCAGGAACCACAGAGAACAAAAAAAAAATCCTAAACCCACCAAGTTTCCAACTTGGTAACTTTAAACTAACTTTGACGCTATTTTGATCTTGGTTAAGGCTGTCGGAGATATTCATGAATTTTTCGTAACGGACGAGATTAATAAATCGCACTCATTATCAAAAATGCGTTAATATGAATATTATTGATTATTATGATTATTATGATTATTACGATTATATTATTATGATTATTATGATTATTATGATTATTATGATTATTATGATTATTATGATTATTATGATTATTATGATTATTATGATTATTATGATTATTATTGTGTTGTCATTAGCGATCGAGCACTTTGCGCCCGCTAGGTTATTTTACTTCATTTTAATTTAATTTAATTATCCGCGCAAACCGAATCGTCTAGTGATTCAAAACGGATGTGTCCATTCGCACGGCTACGTATACAGTGTACGGTGTACAAGAGACCATCAACAGAGTAAATGGCATATCCTGTGGGTAATTTCGTAACTTCGTACGGTCATCTCGAACATCCAAGCACGATTATCTGCTCCAATTCGTCCTTTCATTCACATTTCCAATGCTCGTATCTAAACAACTATTGCGTTTTCTTGTTTTTTTTTTAAACGGCTTTGTAACTTTCCTTGGTTCGCGACCAACGACCCGCCAGCAAAGTGTGCCAAAGACAACCTGAATCGCTTCAGTTACGGAAGAAGACACTAATCGTAACTGCGACATTTCTCGTGTCTGTCCAACTCGGGAGTTATCCTCTCCGTAAGCCAGTGTACAACTGTATCTCGGAGCGAAACGGTGCGACGCGGAGAGCGTTGGTCCCGCTCGTCGTCTGGGAAAATCGTTGGAACACAACCTTTCGTCCCTCCCCGGACCCGCCTCGCACCCCATCCGCTAGCCCCGCGGTAAAGAGGATTTCCCCGGCGGGGTAAAGTGGCGTAATTAAAGAGTTTCCTTGAGAGAAATGGCAAAGTCCTCGGTTAGCCCGGACGCAGTTGGTATCCACGAGCTTTAGCGGGAATAATTCTGGTCCCAAGCCTTCGTCCGGAACTCCACTCCCCTTCGCTCTTTGCGGTGATAATGAAAAGGCGTATAAGCGCGTTTAATCGAGGACCGTGTCAATCCGTGACTCTTCGTTACGTAGCCGGAGGAAAGTTTAAATGCGACTTTTTCACCGCCACTTCAAATCCAATTTAATTACTTTTTGCACAAAAAAATACTTCGCAGCGCTAAAACGACTGACAAAAAGGACGAATGTTTTTGCAACTTAAAAAATGTATATTTATTTATTCATTTATTTATTTATTTATTTATTTATTTATTTATTTATTTATTTACGGGACATGCCCTTTTACATAATAAATTCAAATAACAGTATATAAATGAAATTTGATTGGAATTAACAATTTCGTGGTTTTGTATAGTTTGCTCATTTGACTTCTAGAGTAATATAATTTTTAACTTATTTTTTGACGTAGTAGTGCGTCATAGAATAATATCAAAATTTGAATTTCGTCTTTGGGGTTTATTACTGCCTGCCACGTGAAGCAATCAAGCCAGGTTTCGGGTTCGAGTTTTCCCTCGCGTAAAGCGCGTTGAATGGAGAACCGCGCCGATCCCTGACCCTTCGTTACATAAATGGATGGAAGTTTAAAGGCGACTTTTTCACCGCCGTTAAAAAACCAATTACTTCACTGCGCTAAAACAACCGACAAAAAGAACGAACGCTTTTGCGACTTGAAAAATTTATACCAGCCTTAAAATGAGAATTTTGTCTTTGGGGTTTATTACTCGCTGCCACGTAAAGCAATCAAGCGAGGGGTCGAGTTCGAGTTTTCCATCGTGTAAAGCACGTTTAATCGAGGTCCGTGTCAATCCGTGACTCTTCGTTGCACAGCTGAACCGAAGTTTAAAGGCGACTTATTCACCGCCACACTGAGAAAAAAAATGGTTGGTTTAACCAAAGCTGTTATTTGTTTGGTACAAATAAAGCATTGTTTTGTTAAACGATTATTTGCTTCAATTTATTCAATTTGTTGATTGAAATGAACATGTGTTGTACCAACAAAATACACCTTTGAACGTAGGGGAGAGTGGGGCAAAATGGGGCAACGGGGCAAAACGGGTTTTTTGGGCAAAACGTCATTTTCTAATCATTTTTTAATCGGACGAGGTGGCAAAACTGGGCAGAAAAGCCTGTTGTATCCGATAGGGCGAATTCGCCATCCAAACATTATTGGAAAATGACGATTTGCCCAAAAACCCCGTTTTCCCCCGTTGCCCCATTTTGCCCCGCTCTATCCTATGTCACCGCGCATTTGCTTAATCCAATCATTTATTTCCCTCAGCATATTTAAAACCGAATTTAGCAACTTAAAAACACTCCTCTATCCTTTACCGCCCTAAAAAGACAGACAAAAAAATTTTTTTTTGCAACTTGAAAAATGTATATGAACTTTAAAATTTGGGTTTTGTCTTCGGGGTTTATTACTCTCTGCCGTGTGAGGTGACGAAGCCAGGGGTCGGGTTCGAGCTTTGACTCGCGTAAAGCGCGCAGCGCCGTTGTCGTGTAAAGAGCCCATTATATGACGAACGTGTCGCGGAAACGAACAGGCGGTACTCTCGGGTGGACAAAGGCGTCTCGTTTGCAGCGGATCGTTCCTGCGAAACCCGACGGAAATCCCTCCCGATGGATACTGGCCATCGGCGGGGCAGTGAAAAATCGCCGTTTCACATCGCTCCAATCCCTCGGTCGGCAAATAACATGCGTGCAATAGTCCGTGGCATACAATTTATCGGTGAACAGGCAGGACCTCCCGATATACCACGAAACAGTGGAGTGCATATACATATTATATACCACGTATGTCGAGCTTTTTGGGATTTTTATGGCTTAAATATGTCCTTGTATATTTGTCATATAATGAAAAATTATAATTTGTATAAATTAAGTGATATTTTGTTAAAATTTAATAAATCTTGAAATTTAGTTTAATAAGATGGGAGAGGTGGGACGGAAAATGTTTAAAAGAATTAATTATCGTATAACATACGAATTCTCATGCGGAAGCGGGAACTGTCCCATTTATGTTCTACCAATTATTTAAAATAAACAAATAAATAAATAAATAAACATTTTTTAAAACTACAGATACAAAGCGATCCCGAGGTTGCCGGCTAATTTTCAATCAAACGATAAAATATGTGCGTTTATAATTTCGCGCGTGACTCAGCATATTTGCGCATCGTTCGATCTAGAGCGAGCACGATTCGATGCCGATATTGCCAACAAAGTGCACTCCCAACCGGGACTGTTTTAATTACAATCGTCCCGTTTAAATAGATCGCGAGCAATAACAATTGTTTATTTATTCTTTCGCCGGTGGACAGAGTTTAATTAAATTGCCAATCGATGACAACCCGATTCCTAAAAGAAATAATGAGTTGTCGATAGAATTCGAGACATCGCGCGTAGGAAAAGGTAGATTTTTTGGGATCTTGAGAATCTTTTTTTTTTTTTGCCATCTCATTGTTTCGCCGCAGAGGCAGCGGAATGCAAACCGCGCCACTCTGAATCGCACGGCAGGAAGAGAGTGGTAGTCTCGTAATTCTCGGCGAGCCTGACTCGGCGCTATTCTGGCAACATCTGGCCCCGAACTGGCCCCGTCGTTCCTGGCACAAAAATGAAACCTCACGCACGGAGGTTTATTTCGCAGGCGGATAGTTTGATTAAATGGCCTATCGATGAAAACCCGATTTCCAAAAAATCGTGGATTATCGGAATTGATTATCGGAATTCGAATAATCATGGATTATCGGAATTCGAATAATCATGGATTATCGGAATTCGAATAATCATGGATTATCGGAATTCGAATAATCATAGATTATCGGAATTCGTATAATCATGGATTATTGGAATTTGAAAAAGATGGATTATCGGAATTCGAAAAAGATGGATTATCGGAATTCGAATAATGGTGGATTATCGGAATTCGAATAATCGTGGATTATCGGAATTCGAATAATCGTGGATTATCGGAATTCGATTAATCGTGGATTATCAGAATTCGAATAATCGTGGATTATCGAAATTCGAATAATCGCGAATTATCGGAATTTGAAACATCATGGATAATCAGAATTCGAATAATAGTGGATTATCGGAATTCGAAAAAATAAAGGATTATCGGAATTCGAATAATCATGGATTATCCGAATTCGAATAATCATGGATTATCGGAATTCTAAAAATCATGAATTGTCGAAATTCCAAAATTCATGAATTGTCAAACATCCAAAAATGATAGACTATCGGTCTACTTTTCAGGATCTTGAGAATCTTTTTATGCCATCTCATTGTTTCCCCTCGGAGTCCGCGGAACACGAACCGCGCCACTCCGAGTCGCGCGACAGGAAGAGAGTGGTAGCCTCGTAATTCTCGGCGAGGCTGGCTCGGCGCTATTCTGGCAAAGCCGGCCTAGCCCCGCCGTTCCCGGCATAACAATGAAACCTCACGCACGGAGCCGGCAGAGGGATGGATGTTTTGCGGGTACGTAGTGAAACGAACAATGCCTCTGTGAACCGCTAAACGGCGTCGCACAACGAGAGCAGAGTCGTTGGATGCCGCAACGAGCGACGCTGACGATCGTGGAAACCCGGCGCACGTGAGTTTCATAATTTTCCTGGGAAAAAAAAAAAAAAAAAAAAATTATTCAAGTCCCATCGTCGACGTCATCGCTATACATTCGCGATCGTCCGGTGCGTCGACAGGTCTGGCACGGATCCCGTCCACGAGGCGCATAGCGCAGCTTCCGGTGAGGGAAGGGAACTGGTCCGATTATTCACGAGCCATAACTACTTCCTCTCGCTGGACCGAACGTTTACCAGTGGAGAGGAGCGCGAGAGCCCTGCCTACGTACGGCACGCATTGGAGGCCGCGGACGGTGTGGGGTGTCCGATCGACGCGAAAGACAGCAGCGGTGTTGTTCGATCCTCGTCTCATGGGCGGCGAGTCCAAGTTCGATTTTACAGAGGCAATTTTTTTTATTTATTTTTTTCCTTAGTTAGTTCGGTATTGATGGAGAATCGTGGATTGATTATTGCGCTTGTTTTCAGATGAGCTTTTGTAGGTGCCGCTGAGCGAAAGGAATTTTTCTCTTTAGTGAGCAACTTTTTAAAGGAATGAATAAATAATCAAATGTTGGAACGAATTTACCGTAATTGCTGAATTGTTTGTATTACAGAGGTGAAAAATTAATAAATGAAATTATGCGAGTCGAAGCATCGTTTTGTTTTGGAGAATATTATAGTTGAATATATCGTTGTTAGGAGAATAATTGTTAGGTGAGCAAAGACACCGTTTTTTGAACATACATACCGAAAATCGCAACTTCTCGCAAAATGGATTTAGAGAAAAAATACAATGATAAATTCTCCGCTCGTCGTCTCAAACCCGGATCGACATATCTGTCTCCCATCTTAATCTTTTAATGCGTAAACCCACGGCAGAAGCGAAAAACAATCGTTCCGCCATCCTCGACAAGAAAACGAAAATTCGTTCAGCCATTTCGACGAACCAAAGAAATAGAAACGAAAAAGTAACCCAAGAACCCAAAAAATAGCAGCGAAAAAATACCTTCGTAATCAACGATGTTGATAATAAGATAAATAGACAAAAAATATCGTTACGACATAACATTGTCGATACGATTTCTGATCATTTACACTCTATGCACTCTATTTGCACTCTATGTTACTTCGGTCAATTGGGCTTACCCATCAACTTGTAATTGCGCTTGCCCGTTTTTGCTGATTAAGTAAAGAAATAAATAAATAAATAAATAAATAAATAAATATAGATAATCGTTCTTCGAAGGTTTCAATCGACGTTTAATTCCTCCCGTGAACAACTATCAGTGGCGTGTATGACCGAATTACAATGCACGCTTGGTAGTTTCGAATTAATGCCTATTACCGTCGAGTATTGTTACAACGGCAGATGCGCCACTCTCACGAGTTAGGCACGCTCTGGGAAATTCAAGAATAACAATAATGATAATGCCTCGGTGAATTGTGGTAGGGCAGGATCGGTGTGCTCGCGACATTTGGCATTTGCGAGCAGTTAGCGATGTAGACCAAGGGAAGCGTCGGGCGAATGGGAGTGGCACGGAGATATATACACACAGTCGCACTCGCGCGCACATACGCGCGTATCATACATAGCGATAATGTCTCTCGTAACCGAATACACACCGTTAATAACGACGCGACACGCTCTTCGCTGTTTGCCCGACAATATAATAAGCATAAATTTCGCGAGCAAACAGAGGAGAGATGCGAGTCGAAGGGGGAGGGGGTAGGGGGCAGGGGTGGGGGCATCGATAATACGCCGTTGGGGGGATTACGTCAATATACCAATTTCTCGACTGATAATGCACGATGTGTATATAGTGCACTGGGTTTTGGCGCGTGTACCATAAACATCGGATAGCCGTCGACTGTCATGCGGATTAGCACGTTAAACCACCTGTCGATAAGCGAGCATTTTTGAAACTTCCGACAGTTGCCGCACCGTTCGCCGATGGTACGTGGATAGCCGTGTGACGCCATTTTTTTCAACAATGGTCGCAGACGAGATAAGAGAGAAAAAAATAATTGGGCAGGTTGACAAATGAATAAACGAATTTATCGACAATTGACATTCAGCCCGTGACCCTTGAAGGTGGAACGAATGAGTTATTTGCCGTGAATGTTTGTAGTGGACAATGAAACGTGAAGGGTCTATGAAAATTAATAACAGATTCGAGCGGAATTGTTTTGTAAATAAATTTTACATTGTGCTATTTCATTGTACTTTGTGCAATACGTGTATTTTACAATCCGCGCATTTTGCAATGCGTGTGATTTGTACATTGTATAATTTGTACATTGTGTAATTTGCACATTGTGCAATTTGTACATTATGGAGTTTGTACACTGCGCAATGTGTGCTTCGTACAATTTGCACATTATGCAATACGTATACCGTACAATTTGGACAATGTTAAAAATGTTCAATTGTATTCGGTACAATGCATGATAGGAACGAGAAAGACAGAAAAATACCTTTCTACCGAAACTCGTAAAACGTTTCTTCCCGTAACGCACCGGATGAACTTCATTGGAGCGAAGTTGTAATTTGAAGTTAAAGAATAGCCGAGACGGCACGAAGCTTTCTTGTTCCCCGATTACCCGGTGATGCCTCGGATCTTATCGTTAACCCCGGAAAGCTGCGGAAGACCGCCAACACCCGAGTCAAGGCGTTTTCCATTACGATAATGATGATGATAATGATAATGGTAATAGGTTTCAACGATAACGCTAACAATCGCGACAATTGTTATTCCTCGCTTTCGCGAATATATACATACATATATGTTCATACATATACAGTATAATCCACTCTACTACAGTAAGACACGGTCATGGAAAACGATCAAGGTTGAGAAACTGCAACGATAAGCAGCAGCGAAAGAAGAAGGAAGTGCGTCCGACCGCAGGTTGAGCTCTACCACTTGCTCGTTCGGCTGCCCAGCCATTGGCGCCCCCTGGCGCTCTTCTTTGGAGTTCTACCCCCCCGCCCCCCCCCCCCCCCCCCCCCCCCCCGAGTAAAGCGACCCAACCGTCTCTTATCGCTTCGGAACTCCGTCGGGAGACGCGGCGATTCCGGGAGAACAGTTGACGCTAGCAGCGATGCCGCTTGAACAGCCGAGAAAGAAAGTCAAAGCGAAAAGGGGGGGAATACATTGAAAGATAAAGAGCGAGGAAAGAACCGAAAGCGAGGGAGACCAGTAATTGAAAGTGGCTTCGGTGCTATTGCAGTTCGCTCGACGAACGCCGGTAGTTCTACACGCGGAAATGTAGTTCAAGGAAAAAAGAACTCGCAAAACGGCGGTCCAGGCTTCTATACGGCGGTGGAAACGCAGCGGCGAGAAAAATGAGCACGCTGCCGAGGCGAACACTGCGAACGAGGACGAGGAAGAGACACGCATCGGTACTCCGCTGGCCGCGCGCACGGCACTAACGTACTAATCTCGATAAGTGCCGGGCGCACTAAGGACACACCGGACTACGAGGATAGCCGCTCGTTCCGATCGAAAGAAATTCATTTTCAACCGTATAAGGGAGACGAAGGCGAACGGGTCGCGCAAATCGAATCGATTCATCGATCTATATATATATATGTGTGTGTTTATTTACTGACGGAAAAGTAAGCCTGGCGGACATCGATGGATACTATAAAAAAAACCTACGAAATGTAATGAACTCGTACTGAAAGTTTTTATGCATAAACTGGTATATCACATGCAATGTAATGTGTTGAAAAATTAACGTATAATGTATTAAAAACTTTAGAAGTACTTTACATTTGTTCATTTACTTTAATTCTATATAAAAAGTACTTTGAATATAATAATTGACTTTAATTTCATTGTATAAAAAGTACGTAACTCGGAAAGGTCTTCTTGGCGCCTGACTCAAAGAAACTATTCAATAATAGTAAAAAAGATAGCATAGTTGCTATGGAAACGCAATACACGAACATAAGGAAATTGCGTCTCATCAGTGGCAACGAGATCGGCGCAATTAACGCAACACATACATTCCACCCGGACACAAAGGTGAGACCTACGAATTAAGAGTGTCGCCCCGTGATAAAGTGGCTCTCTTCTGAATGCGTGAAAAAAACAAAATTGTCATAATAAATTCCTTCGCGAGAGTCGAAATGCCGTGCATTAGCGTTTCTTGCTTGTTTTTGTTAACCGTGGAACGGGCGGACGTAAAGAGACTCGACACTGGCTTCACGAATTTCTCGCGCGGTCCCGAGTGAGAGATTAGAGACTCATCCGGCACGAGCGACTGCGGCACCAGCAGTCAGTCTCGAATCCGCCTCTCCCCCCCCCCTCCCCTCCCCCTCCAGCAATATAACGAAGCACCGTTGCAAACTCATAATCGTGTAACATTCGTTCCCAAGCTCTAAAGCGAATTACGTACCACAGCACGTGCAAATATTCTTACAGCTTGAAAAAAAGAAGGTAAAAACAAAGGTACATGTAGTGGAAGAGTTTCCATTCGTGGCGCAGAGGCGCAAATACGCAGTGGCGAATTATGAATCGCGAGACGCTGAATGTATTATCTAAAAAAAACATAAATAACGTGTCGCGTCGAGAGCGACCTGTCGGCAGATCTGGCTTTGCCTGAAAAATTAATTAATCAGCGCGTGTGTAATATAAAAAATATATGTATATATATTTTACACAGGAATCTCTCGCTCCAGTGCGAAGCAATGCGCGTAGCTATGTATTTATTAATCCAACTAGCTTCCTCGCTCGGCAACGCGAAATCAAAAGTTCGAAAAGTTTCATTCCACTCTGCGTTTTCCTTTTTCGTTACGAACACCGAAGGAGCGAGCCTTCGTGTTGCTAATTAAGAGCCCTTCCGTTAATTACAACCTACGTCTGTTTATTCGCTCGTAGAAAAACCAACTACCGCTCTACACTCTAAAACTCTACAAGTAAAAAAAAATACTGCAGATTGAGTTATCCATTTACGTCTTTAATGCAGCTGCGAAACGTGCCATTGTAAGGCCTTCATAAAAAAAGCGATTAACAAAATGGGGGCAAACAGTTCGTAGTGCAGGGAGGTGTCAAGGTGATAATTGCGCAGTATGCACCGTAGAGGCTCGTTACGACAGTTTCGCTCGGACGAGGACGCACACAGCGCGAGCCCACGATTTATATCGACCCGGCACGCAACCACAGTCGTTACTCTCGAGACCTTTG
>JAPYZD010001234.1:0-13066 GCA_030522725.1 Ichneumoninae sp. B BG-2022a | reverse complement strand
ACAAAAAAGAAACAAAAAAAAAAAAAAAAAAAAACCGCAAGAAATCGATGAAAAATCAAGCTTTTTATTCAGCGCCAAATACGAGTACTTAAAGAGTGCGACGCGCAAAAGTCGGCAGGTTAGGAAGCAACCTCGTGCAGGTTAGCCTAGAGGGATTTTTTTTTTATTTGACCGCCGAGCGATGTGGTCTCGAGAGTCTCTTGAGCGGACCGAGTTTCACGGGGCTGATTCTCGTACGTCAAACCCACGAAAGCGAGGCGTAGACACGATCGGGCGCGATGACCGCCGCCAGTCTCGGCTCAAAAAAAAAAAAAAAAAACGGGACGAGACTTACCGGGTGTGTTGAGCGTCTCGGTCGTCGTGCCAACTGCGCAGTTTCACGGAGACGGAAATGCCGCGATTTCAGGGACCGCTTGAGAAATTACCGCACCCCGAGCGTAAAGCGTGCAGCCCGATTATTCGCATAGTGCAGAGTCGCGTACGAACGTGCTAGCGGCAGTTTTTGTTTCTCCCCGCTGACACACTGCGTTGCGGAATACACGAAGTCGAGATAATACTGCGATGCACGCGGGCTCGTTCACAGCGCCGCGCGGTGGATATTCCCGACACTATCGACTCTGTCCTCAGTGAATTCTGGCGTTCGTGCGTGTCGGGACTCATGAGCGCAACGCAGTTGAACGCAGTATGGTATTATCGAGCAGCGACGAACGTCGTCGCGACTGGCGCCTGACTGCGATTTTATTAATCGTCGAATTGAAACAAAAAGTACCCACGGATATTTTAAACAACTATTGATCGAACGTCGCGACCCTATTCTCGTCTCCTTAACTAATTAAATACATCGCAAGTGACCCAAAGTTTCAATAATTCGAGTAATAAAAAAAATGCGCACTCGCGAATATTCAGCCGAGAAACACTCGAGTGCGCGAGACAAAAATTTCTTGAACGAAGTTTATCCGCTACTGCGCGAGAGTTCATTCAATTCGGTGCAACGGTCGCGCGACTGCTCGTCCCGACGCGCGCCTCTCGCGGTCACTGGTCGAACCCTCGTTAGGAAACGGCCGTGAGCGACCTCGCGCGGGAAAAATGCGAAACGCGCTCGCGACCGCAGCGACACGGGGCGCCGGGTGTACGGAGCATCCCTCTGCGAACGCGCTGTTTCTCCCCCCTTCCCACACTCCGAACCCCTCGATGTTCTATGACCTACAAGCCCCGACGTCAAACCGAAGACACACGCCCTTATGTCCGTTGAACGCTCGTTCGTTCGTTCGCTTCGCGAAACAATCCAATGTTTTCCCTTTGTTCTCTATCGCCTGACTAATGCCATTTTTATTTTCGCAGCCATCAAGATGGTGTCATTGTCTCGCACTGATACCGGAGACGTTGCATCTCCCAGGCTCGCGTTTGCATCACTCTCGATGCATCTGTTGTTGTTTGCCACCTTTCGCCGGCTCTAGGCTCTATTTTATTACGCACATGCATGCGCGAGTCACGATAAAATCTTAACGGAATTTTTTCGAATGAAACTCACCATCTCGTTTTCGACTATGCACATTTTCTCGACTTCCATAGCTCGCTTCTGGGTTTCCCTTTTAAAAGACTCGACGTTATCGTCAGCACTCACGATTATCCTCGTTCGCGACACTCGAGAAAAAAACGCTCTGCGGAAAAAAGAAACTTAAAAATCACTGCTCGGCAATTCTCGCAGCGACAACGTGTGTCTGTTTACAAACACTGCAAGGTCACTCAGCTGGCCCCAGGCTCCGACTGCCTACACTGTGTCGAGTTGCTCTCACGCGCGTTACGTCACTCCGAGGATCGATCGAGGCGACACACACACCGAGCGTCGAACCGCCGCGGTTTGCTCGACCGGCCATCGGTAAGGCCGGCGATGAAACTCTATGTGACCGCAAATTGGAAAGGTCGAGCTTTTGTTTCTTTTCGCCTCGATGATGTAAATGTCAGGATTTCTGTAGCACTTCTGTGTGGAATAATAAATTGGAAGAATTAATGTTAATCATGAGACGAATAAAATAAAATTGTGGATGTTCTGTTCTTATTAACCTGCACGTAGAAAATAGAAACGAATTTTAAAAAAACGAAAACAATTATGGAGGGAGTCATGTCCGATCCGGAATACGATTGGCTCGTGCGAACCGGAATAAACGCCTACAATGTTTATCTGACGATGATCCATTTTTTAATTCACGAAAGCATCGTCGACTTTGACGAAGAAAATGCACGTAAGTTTAGGTAAAAAAAAATATTTGCCATGTAGTCTTTTTTTTACCCAAGGAATTGGCACGCTCCGACTTTCAGATGCAATCTCATATCCGCTTTTCATGGCAGCGATCGATTTCTTGGTTTACCTGAGTATGGACTGAACCACGCCGAATCTCGTGTCTCGAAGACGTTCGGGCGCGAGGAAGAAGGTAGATAATTGTTGGTATTTTAAAAAATATTCAAAACTTATATTTTAAGTTCGTCTTAGTGAAACATTCTCGATGCAGAATTGTACAGTACACTTATCGTCATACTCGTAACTAAGTTATTTCCTAATGTTTAAAACGGAAGTGGTTTTTTTCGGGTAGGGCATCTCCGATAGTTCGATATACACACTCAATCGAGTCACCGTGTACGCGTTTCAAAAATATCCTAGCCCCTCCCTCCTTCCCTCGCACACACAATTATTCTCACTTCAAACGTTCATTCGTACATTTTTTTTCTGGACAACTCTCGCAGCTTCAAATTTTTCACAAATAATTTAAACGGTTACAGAAATTAAGCTGCCGGAAGGTTTTTCTTGATGACGAACGCTCGCGTGAATTAAAAGAACGCTTCTTGTCTATCGATCGCGATACCGATAGAGCAAATTCATTTATCAATAAATTTAATTAAGGACGTTGGATCGGTTGTCGATAGATTGAAATGTTTTAAACTCGTCGTCAGTAAATGCCAAAATGTAATACGATAATTAACTTTTAAGCAGAAACATTTTTTTTTTCATACGTCGGTAAGAATATATCAGTTTTTATTGTAAAAACAAAAAAACATCGAGTTTTATACTATAAGAAGCATCGTGGTCCAACATCCCTAATGACGAATACTCTTACAGCACACATCTTCGCGGACACATTTCACTCGAGTGCGCCTACCCGTTTCTCAGCAGTACGCTTTTTTTTATAACGATAAAAGCAGCAAGCTGCATGTCACTCTGTATTTAAAAAAAAAACTGAACAAAAGTTTCTAATGAAGAGACAATCTTCGACGAAAGAGGCCAAGGATTTTGATCCAACGATCAAATCCCGCGTTACTAATTCGACACTCATCAAAATCATTTGCGACGTCACGGTTATTTTTTTTTGCTTTCTTTTTTTTTCATGTTTTTTTTCCGTCTGTGTTTATATACAAAGCCTACATCAACTATTTCGTATCATAATTTATGAGTTCTGTACACGCTATCGATTGAGACACTATGGTAAATAAAAGTATATTTACAACGTTGTGTTTGTTTTTTCTGGCAATTCGAAAAATACTTTAAAATTTTCACTATGCTAGGAGGAAAAGTGTTGACTCGCCTCTCCGCCAGTCCGAACACGCGCCCTCTCCCGTCCCGGGACGCAGCTCGCCCCGTCCGGAGGCTTCTTCGCTCTCACTCGGTTTCTTCAAAATTCATTTATCTTTATTTATCGCTGAATCGGAGGAGTAATTCCCGTTACCGAGCGAATTACCATGGGCTCTCTTCCTTACCGACTCTCATCTTGTCGTCCTTCTTGTTGTAGATACGCGGATAATCGTCCTGATAGCCGACGTACTGACTACTCGACTTGCTAGCTTTTTGGGTGCCGGGCGAGTGACTCGGCGAGTACTTCATTTCCTGAAGCTCTTGAAGCTCCTTCAACGATCGCATCACCATCTGCACGTCGTTGTCGTGCTCGCTCGGCTGTTGCACAGGATTCGCGATGTTCTCGTCCACGACGTCCACGGCGGGTTGTTCCTTGCGTTTATCGCTCGCTGCACGTGGCAGATCGTCGTTTATTATTTGACTGAGAAAATTCGTCGCCGCCATCGTTTCCTCGATCTGGCGTTGTTCCTGCTCTTCCTTCGACAGCGAGGACTGCGCCGTCGCGATTGTCGGCATGTCGATCTTCGCGGGCAACGCTGATTGGACGTTCAGCTCTGACGACTTGTGCTCCTTCCTTCGCTTCTTACTGTCGTGCGATCTGTACTTCTCCTCCGGCCATCGATCTCGTCTCTTCTCCTTCTTATCGCTTTTGTGAGCCTCGACCTCGATTCTGTCCTCGGTTCTCTTCTCGCTCGCGACGCCCTCGGAACTCTCCTGCAAGTGTCTGTACTTGTTCGAAACGGACTTTGTCGTCGTGCTGCTCGAATTCGGAAGCGCGTAAGACATGACTTCCGGTCTCGAGGAAGGAACCGCTCCGCTCGGCGATATAACGACGCTCTCGTTTGCGCTCGGGACGTTGCTCGATGGCTCGTTGTACGGAGTTATCGAGATAACGTCCTTCTTCGTTTCGCTCGGTAACTTTGTTGTTTTCTGTTGATAATCGTTCACCGGAGTTATCGACAACGAGCTACTCGTGAGGTCCATCGGATTGAATTTTTCCGTAATACTTTTGACTGGTTTTTGGGCCATCAGCTGGGAAGTCGGCACCACCGTTATCTTGGCCATCGTCTGACTGTTTGCGGAAGACGGATTTTCCTGATGACCCAACATCAACACCGGACTCTCGTTGTTTTTGTCTCTGTGCTTGACGCCGCTGCCGCCGCTGCTTCCAGTCTGCTTTCTCCCCTCGATGGAATCGCTCGATTTTACACTCTGACCGGTGGTCGAGAAGTTTATTGGATTTTCCGGTGGCGTCTTGGACAAATTCGTCGGCGACTTTGCTCTCTCGTTAACGAGCGCTGCGACACTGTTGACCGCTGTCGCGTTGGACACTTCCGGCCTCAGCGTCGAATTCGTCATCGCCGCTGTGCTCACGCTATTCGCCACTGTGGCGTCGCGCAATTTTTTCTGTTTTCTCTTTTCGCTGCAACATAAACACAGAGAGAGCCTTGACGGATAAGTAATTTTTATTTCGTCGAGACGGAATGAAGAGGTGACTTTTGCGATGGAGACGATTTATTTGTCTTTTTTTTTGTGAGGGTGAGAGACAGAGTTCCGTCAGCGGGATTTTTGCACCAGAGTTGGGTTTTTTTTGGTAGTTGCGAGGGAAATGAGAAAAGAAAGCAAACTCATTTGCCAACAGTTTAATAATAATGAATTACAAAGCGTTTGTTTGTTTTTTCTTTTTTTTTCTAAGTGCCTCATTCACGGAATGAAAAATGCAATTTGTTGTCTGTCGATTAGACTATAAATCGTTAGTATGAACGTTAAAAAAATAATGTATTTATACCTCCAAATGTTGGATACTGAAGAAGTTTTTTTTTACATGTTAAGTACCGTTTATTAGGCACGGTGATATATCAATGTCGCGCCATCACAGCCGATCGTGAAGCTCTCTTTCATCTTCAAAATTTCATCCAACGAGGACAGCGGCGCGCTATTGAATAGACTGCGAGGAACGATTCACATAAATGAGCCCGGACCGATCGAAAATGTTTGAATCTTCGAATGTGATAAAAAAAAATTAAACTTAAAGCACGATGCAAACGACACTAAATTGCATAATAACGAGGAAAAAAACCAAACGAAACAAATATATCACCGGTGTCAATAGCATCGATGCGGTCAAGATAGCGCGAAGTCGATTTTAATGTCCGACGAAGACCCAAATGGCATGTATATGGGAAGAGAGAATATTTTAGCCATTTTTTACTTCACATAGACACGGCGATTGATGTAATTCGCACAAGCAATCCCGATCCAGCGAAAATCGATTCAAACGAAAAATGTAATAAAAATAAATGTAAAACACGAAGTAACCGACAATAAATTGGACGAAAAAAAAATGAAAACATAATAATAACAAATTCGAGAATACGAAACGACGAATTGAACAACGAAACGAAGACAAATATATCACCGTTGTAAGTAGAGTTGCGAGATTCGGGCGAATTAGGCCGAATCATGGTAAAGGCGCACAGCACTTTTGCCACATCGATTTTTCTTTGTACCCCCAAGAGCGTTGAATCTCCGTGGCGAGATTGGATCTCAACGGCACGCGAAATACCGCGGGTCGATAACAAAATCGTCATTTTCCTCGATTTTTTTTTTTCATACCCGATGAATTATTCGAGACATGGGCAAATTAGATTTTACGAATGTTTGTTAAATCCCCGTTTTTATACCATAATAATCAATTTTTTTTTGTTTACAAAATATATTTGAAAATGAGAATAGCAACTATTCTGAAATCGCGTCGACTCCGTCGGTATTTCACATACCGTTAAATGGGATGAAAATCGCACGAGCGAACTTCTGGCATTCGTTCTCATTGCATAAGTGTACCGTGCTAGAAGTGTTGTAGAAAACCTTTCCCCTTCTCTCGTGCGTTGGAAATTATGAGATAATCACCGCGATAATCACCGCTTATATACAGCAAAGCTTGAAAAAGTGGTGCGAACCCATCAAAGCCATCGAGTATGAATCAACAAGTGCCGTTTTTTTGTTTTCTACGTGAGGTATCTCGATTGTTGGTGCTTGGGTACTTACACCGGCTCGGGATTCGCGTACTTCATCAGTGCGCGCAAGCTCATCCAGCCACTCGGCCAGAGAGGCAAAACTTTCGAGTCCATGAACGATGCGAGAAACGTCTCGAAACTCTCTTTGCGCGGCTTGCGTATCTTGAAGTTGTGACGTCTCGCGCAAGCTATTTCGTAAATCAGCTTTCTGTTGAAGAGTAAAAGAAGAAAACAGTGTGTTCAGTATTCTCGCAACTTGAGAAAGTTAAAAAAAAATTGAAAACTAAAAAAATCATCTCACTTTGTCTCGGTAGACCATGGGAACTTCTTGCGAGGTATTTTTGACTTCTCAGCCTCACCGTCGCTGCTCTCACCCTCGACGGGCGAACCTTCGAGCCCCCTGAAAACGAACCACAGTCAGAAATATTGTTCTGCAGCAAAGTCGAAATCACTAAGAGACGCGAAGAATTCGAAGTGTTGAAGTATGAACGCTCAGTCACTCGGTACTTATACGGAAAGGCACGTACACCTTTCGCAGTCTAGACTATAATTTGCAAGATCTTAGTAGTCGTTCGCGACAACAACGTTCGAGAGCTCAAGCGTCAATGGATATGATTGGAACACTGAGAAACTAAAAGAGCTTTTACGAAAATTTTGAGAAATGAACAAAAAAATGTATAATGGTCGAAATGACGTGAGTAGAGAGAAGTTGCTTTTAAGACGCGTCTTACCCACAGTACCGATATATCTCCCAGTACAAATGAGGGCTAAGAAATAAAGGAATTACGGTGAGTATACCAAGTAAAAGTGGGTTTCGTATCGACTGTCGATAGACGAAGCAATTACCCAGTCCAAACCTTTACACCTCTCCCTCAAAAATAATGTTGTTAATCTACGATAGTCCCTTTATTCGGCATCAACAATAATGCGCCGACTATCGACCCGCCTCTTACAATCAAAGCGGCATTCTACTTACGTCTCGTCGGCGACTCTCTGGCACTCCTTCGCATGTCTCTCGATAACCGTTGGCATTATTCCGTCAACGATCACTTTTAACCTGGAACACCGACAATCTTAAACAGCGGGGGTGATTTATGAGGATTCCACAAACTCGATGTGGGCAAGATTAACGATGGGAGAGTTAGGACGATGCGAAAGGCCTGCTTTAAACTTACATGCAAACAACCAGAGTTGGGCAGTATTTTAAATGCGTGATATGCGAATATGGAACGATGTCAGATGTTAAAAAATATCGGATGTCTAGCTAAAAAACTTTGAGGTGAAAATCATGACAAATGTTGACTTTGAAAAAGAAAATTTAATGTTAGGTGTGAAAAAAAATGTCAGAACTGGAATTTAATTGGAAAAAATGAAATTGGAACTTCATTGACTTATGACGTATTTTAGGAAATAGTCGAACGAAGTACTTATCAATGTATTTTAAGTACAAAAAATATTTTGTATTTTCAGTATTTTGCCCAACTTTGGAAACAACTGTCTCCAACATTATGCCCGTTCAAAGATGAGCAAAGTTACATGTATAAAATTTAGTATGAAAGTTAACAGGACGAGCAGACTTTCGCATCACCTCGAAACCGAGAATTTATCTGTTTACCTCTGAAGGGGAACCTTTACCCTCTTCTCGGCATCCTGGAGGCAAAGGTTCTTCGCTCGATTAACAAGAGTCACTTTGCTGCACGGCAAAAAATGTGCGAGATGACCGTACGTCAGCAATCTTGCGCTAGGTGAGTTCATCATACGAAGTTTTTCATCCAATCTGCAAAAATCCACAATAGACAAATTAATCGTGCTTCCAGTAAAATGTATCATCATGTTAATTTTTTCGTTATAGATAGTTTAATTTATTATTTTCTTTTTTATAGTGTAAAAAAAGAATCTTACGCGAGCAGCGTCGTGTTGACAAATTCATCGAAGAATTTGCCTTTAACGTCTTTATGTTTTTCCGCGTGAGCTTTGAGCTTATTGATTATATCTTTGATGTCATCGGGAAGTGGTTCGGGCAAGGGTGTCTCCTCCTTGTCCATCTCGTCGCCCTCGGACTCGGTGCCGGCGAGACAGCGCGATTTGCCAGAATCCATCGTGTCAGTGCTCGATTCATCGACGACTCTCCCAGCGTTGACGACGCTCTCGATAGCGTCGTCGATATTACTGTCCTTGCCGCCGAATTTCTTGAGATCAATTTTCTTCAAATCGAGACCGTTGCTCGACGATTTTTTAACGAAACTTTTTATATCGAACTTCTTCTTGTCTCCCTTAGTCTTGATAACGTCGTACTTCGCTCTCTTTCTCTCCTCCTGATCTTCTGAAATATATCAAACGATCAAAAAGAGGTGTTATCATCAATTATTTCGCGCCTCGTAGTTTCTTATATCTGAAACGTCGGACACCTGATTTTTTTGTTTTTTTTTTTTAGACAATCGAATTACCCGAGGAACATTCCAGGTCGAGTATTTCGCGCTTGTCGTCGGTTGGATTTTTTCGCGAATTCAATATCTCGCAATCGTCGCTCTGTTGATTACTCTGTTCCGGTTGTAGCTTTCGTTTTTTCTTTATTACGCTCTCGTGATTCGATTTCTTGTCGCCGTTCTCCTCGGTTTTGTATTTCTGTGGGCAGATACATCGTGGGTCAGTCTGAATATAATATCTGGAGGATAATAATTCCTCGGGACATTTAAGTAATTCGTAAAAATTTATAATCAAAAAATTAATCGTGACGCTACCAAGTAGTTATAGGAGAGAGCGGGGCAAAAATGGGATAATAGGGCAAAACTGGATAATGGCGCAATATGCAATATTCAAAACAAAATGGGACATCCAAAAATTATTGGAAAATTGAGTTTTGCCCCACCACCCAATTTTACCCCGCTCTCCCCTATTCCGATATGCCGCAAGTGGTTAAAAATCCGATGATATTGGAAAACAAAGCATCGGTTCGAAATTTTGAGGACACTTTAATGTAATTCGGATCCAAGCTTTTCAACGCGCCCAATTACTATCATAACTGTTCGGCAGATGCTGCGATATAGTCATCGTGCGCCGAAAAATTTACCTTACGCGGTGGATCTCCGACGTTGTCCTCGTCCTCCTCGTCCTCGGAAGAGCTGAGAATACGTTTCTCCATTCTCTTGAGCACCCGACTGCCCTCGTCCTCATCCTCGTCCGCGCTATCCTCGCTGCTCTCCTCCTCGTTGTTGTTGTTGTTATTGTTGAGACGACTGTGAACCGGACTGTTGCCGTCGGTGGGCTTGAATTCCAGGGGTCCGCTGTTGATGTAGAAACCCCCGTGAGCCGTCGTCACCTCGCCGGGAACAATCTCGTCGTACTGAAAGATGGAAAGAAAAAAAAAATAACTACGTTTCTTTTCTATGCACTTTAAAAAAATGTGTTTCAAAATTAACGGACGGTATTGAAAGCTTTTTTACATAAATTGTTTCTCAAATTTCAAACACATGTGCGTTGTAATTCCACAGTACAATTTTTATTTTTGATAAGAATTTTTGTAAATTTCAGGATAGAGATTTGTTATCTTAATATTTGGCGTTTTATTTCAGAAACAAAGTACATTAATGTTCAATTAATGTAAGTAACGTTAGCAAGTTTCCATTTCCAGTGGATTAAATTTACAAATTATGTTTACAGAGTGTCAAAGTAAAAATCGAGTTTAAAAATGTTTACCGCGTCGGTGTTATCGATGAAGGAATCGTTCTCGTCGTATCCTGCTCCCAAGTCGACGTAATCGTCGTACTTGTGCCGTTCTTTCTTTCTTCCCGCAGGCGCAGTTCCCTGTCGGAAGAAAATAAAAAAAATTATATCGGTAACTGATCAAAGGTATAAAATAAAATTGAATTAAAATTTTTCAATTGGTGCATAAACAATTCATTCGTAAAATGTTCGTTCAAGATGATATTAACCCTTCATTATTATATTAATGTTTAATCTGTCTTTTTTTTCAAGGCCTCCTTTAATTTACTTTTTATTTATTTATAGAAGGCTCGACGACAATTTACTTTTTCCCCGACCAATTTCGAAATTCCCTGACTTTTCCCGGTTTTCCCTGACCGTGGCCAGCATGAAAACAAAAATTCGATAATTCGAATGGACAAATGAAACGTATGTAATGATTCTTTCTCTCACGTATTTAGCCTCGAATCGCTTCGCCATTTCTCTGAGCTTGTCCTCGTCGTCGTCGCCATCCTCGAATGGGTCCAGCCCGTTGGTTGCTCTCTCATCGTCGACCCGCTGCTCCTCTTTTCTGCGTTTCTTCTGCTTAAACAGAAAGAAAATGTTGAATTTTTCGCTCACGGTCGCCAGGATAAACAGTGAAGAAAAAAATGCCCGGTCTTTCCCTGAACGAACAGTAATTTTTCCCCACCAAGATTCGAACCGATAGCACAAATCCGAGTAACCACATTAATTATCTTATTATCTTCTTAACACGAGTTTCTGTGTCGAGCGAAGCCACGTGCGAAACGATAAAGCTCATTGCCGGGGCTTTGTCGGTGAAGTTTCCTGGGTGCAAGGGTACGCGAAGCTCGAGGTCGTTAGCCAATCAAAGCGCGCGCGAAATATATATCTGTTGTGTTTCCACTACCGCTCCAGTTGATCTCTACGACCCAGGGCACTAATCCCGTCTCGAAGAGTCATCCTACTCCAAAATCGTTTTACATACATTACCCAGTAAGAAAATAATTTTCGTAAAATATGCATTTTTTAAACTTTTTTTTTTCAATTATTTTAACATTAACGTTAGAACCGTGCGATGGGAAGGCCAGCAGTATTGAGAAGAATCGACGAACTCCCCTACATCAAAGTTGTTTTGTAAAAAAATTAATGTTTTAACGGGATTTTAATGTTTTTTTTTAATGAACGATGCCTGAACAATATAACGAAACTGGTGCGGCATATCCGCATCTGATCTATTTTTTTCCCACATTAACGTTAGAACCGTGCGATGGGAAGACCAGCAGTATTGAGAAGAATCGACGAACTCCCCTACATCAAATTTGCTTTGAAAAAAAATTAATGTTTTAACGGGATTTCAATGTTTTTTTTTTTAATGAACGATCCCTGAACAATATAACGAAACTGGTGCGGCACATCTGCATCCTATCTATTTTTCCCCACATTAACGTTAGAACCGTGCGATGGGAAGACCAGCGGTATTGACATTATGCAAAACGACTTGACTCTGCCGTTGTATTGTAGATTCAGCGTAACAGGATTGTTGTCGTATGTATGCGTGTGTGCGCGCTCCAGGGAAATGGGCGCATAAAATGCGCCGCGGCATATCAGTCTGGTTTCTGAAATGTTCGTGCCCCCCCGCCGTCTCCCGGTTCTCGTCGTCGGGGAGGGCGTGTCGTGAAACATTAAGGAGTCACAGAGTGAGCCGCGCCGGAGATCTCGGTGGGATGCCGCGCGACGTTGAAAGCCACTGGATCCCACGCGAGAGTGCCAAACGTGAACTACGCGAAGCTCTTCTTCCCCTCTCCCCCCCCCCCCAACCCCCACCGACTGCCGCTTCCTTCACTCAGCGCCTCTCTCTAGGTGCGTTTGAAGTTCAACCGCTTCGACGTCTTCGTCGGAGCGCTCACGTGTACCAGGAACCCGCGCGACGAGTGCGTTAGAGCCGATGCACACTTTTTATCTGCTTTGCCATTTCGTGACTTTTTTTCTCTACCACTTATTTCGATTAAAAGGAGTGTTCGTAGAACATCGATTTTCCAAAAAAAAAAAATCACTTTCTAAATTTTTTGATAGAAATTTCTAAAATAATTATAATTAGTTGCTTGTATTAGCGTTCTTCCAATTGTTCAAGAATTCTTGGAAAGGTAATATAAAATTTAATTTATTATTTACGATATTTCTGCTAATCAATCTTCGACGATACTCTTCTATTGACCTTATAGACAAGCCTCCGCTAAGAAAAGTTGATTACAGTTTTTATGACCGACCGCGGTATTACACGTGTTCATAATTCCAGTCTTCATCAATTTTTCATTATAGCAACACTTTGCTTTGCTTCTATATTTACGTTTAATAAAAAACCAATAATACAAATTAAGAAAAGCGTATGTTAATAAACGAGTGCTCATTTTTTACGGTTTTACGCTAACCGTAATCCTGTAAAGTTTAAATCGTTCGATCTAACGAAAAAAATTACATTTCGTATTTTTGTCAACAGCGAGGAGACGGTCAGGAACTGGGACAGAGGCTCTCCGTCTCACCTGGGAAAAAAGAGATCGATGAGCGTGGACTTCTTTTTTTTTAACAAGTTGCGCGTGAAGCGGCGAATATCTCTATTGGTACGTGCGTAACGAATGGAACGTCCGAAGGGATGAGCGGAAGGGAGTTGAGCAATGGTCTCCCGATGGGGGGGGGGGGGGGGGGGGGGCGCAAAGGGGGG